>QEIL01000341.1:0-14630 GCA_003116535.1 Paecilomyces niveus
CAAAAAAGAATGCTTTCTAGCAGCCCAGTATCTCATATTCAACATCTTGAAAAGGCCGCGCAGATGGCAATGAATATGAACCTTCTTCTTCTACAAGAAAACAAGGTTCTGCGCGCTGAAAATAAGCGGCAAAAAAAGAAGAAAGCAAGGAAACGTGTTGCTCTAGGGACTGATCTATTCATATCTGTATAGGAAGGTCGTGATCGCATTCAGCAGCTTGAGACGCAGGTTGAGGAGCAGGTTGAAGAGCAGGCACCTAGGCCTCGCAAGCGAGCTCCACAACGCAGCAGTGGCTGTGGGACTGTTGGACATACAATACGAAATTGCCCTAGTAAATAACTATACATTTCATCTTTTAAATAGTCTAATTTAATGGCGTTGGTGGTTGAAAAGCTTCAAAATCCATGGAAAATGGGCGGTTCGGTGGTTGATTACGTTATATAACACCTGATTATATGGGCTAGCCTATGTCCAGTCCTTGATATCACAATCAAGCCACAGACTTAATTCCAATTGGCGTCTTGCAGCAGTGAGTCGATCCTTAATGAGCTTGTCATAGTCTCACTTATCCTGGTCCAATAGAGCAGAATAAATAACCGCCGGCATGTATTCAAGCTTCCAATGGCCTGAGGGTATCAGCCGGTCGCACAGCCAAGCTGAGGGACTGAGCGTGGGGGCCGTCACGGACATCAACTCTATCTAGGCTTTAGCGAACAATCTAAACAATAGTGGCTCGACTTGCCGTTCCTTACTATCTTGCTATTGGCCTGTGGAGCAAAACACCTGCAGGATACCGTAGTTCTCTTCAGGCTTCAGGCCCCTTAAAAAACAATGAGTTTCAGTTCACGCTGTGTCCGCGGTATATTAGATCCATATGGTCGGCGTAGCACGAAATATAATGAGAAAGATCGCCATGGGATTCCGTGCACACAGGATCAAAATCCTCCAACAAGGAGGACGAGGCGAAAGAGGTCCTTTCCCCAGTTGATCCTTAATAACAACTAAACGATGTCTTTGTCTCACCAGCCGGAGACGGAGGCTGTTGTCCCCAAATTGCAGGACCCAGGTCTGCATCGCAATACCGACGCGGAAGGCCTTCAGGTGGTCCAACCCGGAATGATTCCTGTCGCAAATACAGACTCCCCAGAAACAGAAAAACATCTAGTTGACACACAAGAACCAAAGGATCATACCATCTGGGGACGGAGGATGAAAGTCATTTTAGGGTGTCTCATCTTGGCTTTAGTTATTGCGGGTGCCGTGGCGGGCGGTGTGGTAGGTTCTCGGGCCCATACGCATAAATATAAGGTTTCTACAATGTAAGTTGACCTCACTTTGCAATTGTGGACCTTCAAGGAGCACTTTATCCATTATTTCTGGCTTTCAAGGATTAAGACAGAAAGAGCAGGAGGATTTTCTACTTAAATTAGCTACTTTATTCTTATTTTAATATTCACTGACAGTACAAAGATCATCATCTTCTCAATCAATATCCCTAGCGGATAGCGGCTCCAATACCAACAGCAATACCCAAACCACCTCTAGCACAAAGACAACAACCACACACACAATAGCTACCATAACCTCCTCCAATACCAATAGTAATACCGACACCAATACTCAAACCACCTCTAGCACAAAGATAACAACCACATATACAATAGCTACCACAACCTCCTCCGCTCCCGTAACCTCTGGGACGACCGGCGTGGCTGAGAATCCATGCCCAACCAAGAACCAAACCACATACACATCCTCTTCCGGGATGTTATTCAGCCTCTTCTGTGGCGTTGACTGGCCTGCTGGCGACAAAGCCGCCGACGGCAATGGGACCGTCTCCGATCTCTATTCGATGCTCGAGTATACCTTGGATAATTGTATCGAGGCCTGTATCGAGTATAATAAAGATGCTACTGGTGGGATGTGTAATGGTATTGTCTATAATAGTAATCTAACGAATGTGTTTGATGGAGGCCAGGATGCGAATTGTTTCTTGAAGGATAAGATTGGGAAATATTATCCGAATAGCCCTGACGGTATGGCCGTAGGGGCGATTGGGTGATTATTACGAAAGGGAAAGATGGATGGAAAGATTATATATATTTTTGTTCTAGGAACGAGTCATGATCGAAGAGTCTCTCGGGTAATGCTAGCATAGTGTAATATCAGTCTACTTTTGGGATAAATCATCGCAATGTATAGCCAAGTAGTCACTCTGTCAATGATATTTATCGATATTGATATGAATGGAGGGGAAGCTTCTAATGGATATCATCAGTTGTGCAATGAGTTCAGGTTTGCTCTCTTCTCCCCTTCAACGAAGACTGGAATGCTAGAGCTGCTCTGCGTACGCTTATATTGCTCAAATGAAGATGTAAAAATAGAGAAATGATATGGAGTATAAGGAAACAAGGTATGTTAAAATCACTCAGTGTTCTATTGAGCCAAGGGACCTCGACTCGTGCCCGAGATATACTATCCCAACGCCTGTGTGAAAATCAAGACTGGAAAGATTCTCTGCTTTTGAGAAGTCACCAGGGACCTTGAAGAGTCAGACGTACTTGACTCACTTGATCCTTCGAGATAACTATAGCAGATTGGACGATTGAGACCGAGATACTGGGGCGTAACACTCGGACAGAGTAGTCGACACTTGATCAAAAATTAATTTCCTTTAGGGACGGCAATTACATCAACATATGGGTTCAGAAAGGTATAAACATTTTCTGGACTTGGTGTTAGAACTATGTCTGTTGCAGACATGCTGTTAAGGTCCTTTAAATCCTTTTATCTGCCAAGCTCACAGTTGAGGAACTTGCAAGTCTTGCTTCCGGATGCCCAATCCCGGGGTGACTTGTGATGACTAGCAGGACCCTCGAAATCATTATCTTCAGTCATACAGGTCTCTTCTGGAACAACGTGTCCTAAGAACTAGCCCCTGATTCTGCGTAATAGAGCCACTTGCATACTTCGGCGCCTAACATCTAACATTGATAACGCATGCTTTGCTTTCACATCTACCCCGCTCTAGGCAGTGATCTAGGCGATTGCTCTGACTGTCAGGCGTGTTAAAAGAGGAAGGTGGCATGCATACAATGCTTGCAACAGAACAAGTCCCGGGTTCCCACCCGTCTTTTGGGCGGGGTGTAGAAATGCTCCTCTGGAGATCCTCAGTCTCACCAGGTGACGTATTTGGCCTTTCCAAAGCTTGCTACTCATTGCAAACAATTTTTATTAGACTATCGGCTACCTGTGCGATTCAGCATAACTAATAGATCATTATCCCTATGGACGAGACTTATCCAGCTGAACTGCCGCGTTCAGAGGCACTACAGGAGAAGGAAATAGAAAATAACCATCTTATAGGCATCACAATCAATGATGTGACGCTAAATCGGCCTCGAGGTTCAAATACTGAGATTTTCTGCTACTCCGCGTATTGTGGAGGACGAGTACACCTGAATCTGGCTTCAGACAGTTCGATCTAGACCAGTGGGCAGAGCTAGCGAAGGAAAAGCTGGCTCACTACAACTCATGGAAGACATATTGTCGCTGTTTCCAGGATCCTGATAAATTTCAGAGAGTGCCTTTACAGCGGCAAGACATTACCAGCGACAGTCCGTGGATGCCGGCTTATTACTATGACTCTGACGTTATTGCCTCACCTGTGGCATCACAAACCCGGAGTAAGGTGGGAAATATCAGCAAATCTGTTCGCCAGTTACAGTTACAAACGCCTATAAAATCAACCTCGAAACCTGCAGAACTGTTTGAGGCTTCCGAATTGTCTGACTCATCCGAGTCAGAAGAGTCAATGTTCAGCAGCCCCTTCTAGTCAGAATCCCCAGTCCCTGAAGAACTCCAAAAAATCTTATTTCCCCCAACCAAGAATGAGCAGATCGTCAACACGGCACTTCTTGCTTTCCTGACTGCTCTTACAGCCCCATTTATATCAAAGAATGACTGGACATTGCACAGAGTAGGACTCAAAGCCAAATTCAGCACGGCGTCATTCAAAGCACGAACAGATGGATATCTTGAAGACAAAGGCCGCGAAAAGATTGGGAAAATCCGAGCGATCATCGAAGTCAAACCAGTCAGGAGGGATCTCAATCAACGGGCTATTCGCATGCAGGAAAGCGTCCAGATGGTTGCTTGGATCAAGAATCATTCTAGTGAAGATCAAAAAGCACCCGGTCGGTAAGTCTCTGATCGGTTGTCCCTTATGTCAAGCATACTGCTGACTGGATTAAAGCTGGGTTCATGTAGCTCAGGATCGAGATCAGGTCTTCATCTCCTTTGCAGAGTATGATGAGAGCTATATAAGGTACTTGAACGGCAACACGCGCCCAGGTGACCCCATCTCATTTCTGACTATGCATGAGTTTGGGCCGTGGAATCTACAGAATCAAAATAACTTAAACATCTTGGGGCAGTTCTTCTGGCAATCACACTACGAGCCAGTGCTGATCGAGAAGCAGAATTGGCGGCGGAAGCTCTCTAACTAGCTTTAGCATTGATGAAACTAGGGACGCGGAAACCTCTATTGATATTACTTTTCCTAGTATGCCTGCTGCTCCTCCTAAGTAAAATATGGAGGTGAGGTGACCGCCCACTATTCCAAGGAACCCAGCAGAATCTTGAAGCTGTTCAGGCTTATCCCATCTCTTGCTTTTACCGTATGATCTAGAAAAATATTATTAATATCTCGTGAATTCCTCCATCGTGCTAACAAGATTACTAAGGGGGAACGAGTATATGCGTGTCTGTCTTCCCAGACTTTTTTGGGGCGACAGGGAGTTTCGTCCAGTTGACATAGTACAAATCCTGCATCCGCCCTGCGCTGTAGATTGTTCAGAATGGTCATACGTATTAGCTAACATATTATTAAGGGATGAAAACCATCTTAAAAGATAGATTATTCCATTGCTGTCACGCTCCTATCTTAGAGTGATGGTTCCTCAGAACGATAGTGCCACCATGGATTTACCTATCACATTCCTCGCGACGTGTTCGCGCTCACCGAAATTTGGGCAAAAGGGGATGATCCTATGCGTCCACGGCAAGAAGGTTCCTCTCTGAGCAGCTTGGTTAATTTCTTCTATGTATGCGATCGTCTTGTAAATTTATAGTGCTTTTTCCTTTGTTCCGCTATTCTGATGAACCGTGGAGAAGCATATATGATAGTATGTCTTCGAGTTTCTGAATGTCCTCAACTCAATGTTCATCCCTTGATATATACGCGCATCAAGCTATACGGGCCGTGCGAGCGAGACCATGACCCTGGAATGGATCCTAGGCGCCTCTGTCTCCTTCGGATAAGCCCCTTCAGAGTATGGCCGGCTGATAAGCAGTTTAGAGGAATCCAAGGGATGGCAACGCGTTTGCTTAATAGGGAACTGAACTGCTACCCACGAGTCGCTCTCTTCTGGTTCCTTTTCTTGCCCCATCTCAAGTTGCAAATATGTCTTGGCTAATCTATAGTACATTTATTTTACTAAGTTGGTTGGTAGCGTTTTGCGGTGAGTATCCAAGTACTTAATCGTACAGAATCACATTGCCACAAATCCACATGGTTGCTGACACTATCGCTAGAGTCTCTTCCATCTCTACCATCTCTTCTAAATACGAAAACTCTAGACACTCAAGCCTCTTCGGGCTGTTTAGCCGTCAATGGCTCGAATCATTTCGCCGCGATGCTCTCTAATTTCACTGCTCCAATTGGCGGCGACGCACCTCTCAGGATCCTCCCACTTGGAGATTCAATTACATTCGGCTATAGGAGTAGTGATGGCAATGGATACCGCTATAAACTCAAGCAACACCTATCCATAGGGAACAGTGTTAATATGATCGGAAGCGTCTCCTCCGGGACCATGTGCGATAATCAGAATGAAGGACATAATGGCGCTACGATCAGCGAGATTGCCGCGTACGCGAACTATTCGCTTCGGATGCGACCAAATGTCATTCTTCTTCATGCTGGAACGAATGACATGAACGAGCCAGATGATCCGGATACTGCGCCTGCGCGTCTCGGAAGCTTAATTGATCAAATCGTCAACGCTTGTCCTGATGCTGCCGTTCTGGTGGCCCAGATCATTCCAGCTGCCAATTCGGATGTGATGGCCCGAATTAAGACTTTCAATGCGGCAGTCCCAGAGGTCGTGGCGGAACGTGCCAATACAGGCAGGAAAGTCATGGTCGTCGATTTCAGTACCGCCTTGAAAACGAAAGATCTTACTGATGGTCTTCATCCGACCAACGAGGGGTATCTCAAAATGGCTAACGTCTGGTATATGGGCATAAAGAAGGCCGATCACAATGGCTTGATCGGATCACCTGTAGAAGGGACAATGTCTGCGGATTAGAACACTAGTTACCTCTATGACGGGTGTACTAAGCGTTATGATTACCAAGTTGTGGGAGTTGTTTCGGTCATTCGGCATTTCGGAAGCGATACATATATATATGAAGCAGCTAACTGTTTACTTCGGGAAATTAACGATGATGAAAGACATGGCTATATTTATACAATGAGTACGTGAAATGTATATATTTTTGTTCCATGATGTGTGTTGACACCAGAATAGTACTGTGGAGAGATAACATGACCTATATTGCTGCATTATAGATTCTCTCTTTATTAAGAAGTCCTTTTGCCTATTTATCTCACATACAATATGTTATTTGTGATAGGAAGCAACAGCCTAAATATAGAGCAATAGCCACTAATAGCATTCGCCACAGTGTGGCTGTAAAATCATGTGGAAGCGATTGATTGTATTCTATTAGGTGGCCGGCACGGGCCAAACTGTCTAGGAGACTAGCTTACTAAATGATGACTAAGCGAGGTCGAACCCCAGGGCAGGCGGTAGGGGAAGCCCCATGACAATTTAACGCCTCCGGAAAGTAATTCAATCTCCCTCTCCACGATTCAGTCATCAATTTCCCCGCCCTCCACTATCAAGGCATCATCGCCACTTGCCGTTTACGGGTGGTAGATCGCGCGAGACATATTCGATTCTACTAGCGGTTTCGCTAGGATATTATTGACAGCCTCCCGGATCAAACAGATTATCATCGCGGCGCCGACTGAACAACCACGGGAAGCGGATATCTACCAACACGCTCCAGCATGGCCCACGGTGCGGAAGACTGTGCCACGGTGCTGGAGCAGTTCGTTCACGATGTTGCGAATCTACCAGCAGAGATAACACACTTAATGGAAGAGATCCAGGCGAAGGACAAGATCATCCAAGAATGTCGTTCAACGATCAATTCGCGCGACGGCAGCCTTCAGAAATTCATCAAACTCAATGGGAGCCACGCGCCGAATCCGAAGGAGGAACAATATGCCAAGATGATATTGCAAAGCTTTGATAGAACGCAGCAATTGCAGGATGAGAAAATACAGTTGAGCGAGAAAGCTTGCGTGTTACTGGACCGCCAGATTAAGAGGCTCGACATCAAGATCCGTGATCTACAGAATGAAGGCGTCCTATCGAATGATCCTCCCATCCCCTCTCTTTTTCGAAATAAGGACCAGTATCGTGAACTTCCGAAAGCTTTCTTTCCTGAGCCTGTTGCCTCCGAATCAACCTCGTATTCCTCCCCGTTGCATCCAACGTCTGGAAACGCGAACACCCCAGTGAGCGCTGCTCAGAGACCGAATCCTATCAGTCGTACCGCTAGCACCGCTGCACTAGCAGCGCAGGCTGCTGGACGAAGTTCTGCTCCCGCCACCCCGGCTTCCGCCGCGGTTCACCTTCAACAACAGCGACAGCGTGAGTCGTCTGCCGGCGCCGCGGATAATAAGCGTCGACGCCTGAATGCATCACTAGGCACTCTGCCGGCGGCATCATCAAATCTCAGACAATCTTCGTTAGGTCCAGGGACTCCCAAGGCTGGAACTCCGGGATCTATTCGCGCTGGTAGCGCGGGAC
The DNA here is from genome assembly GCA_003116535.1 of Paecilomyces niveus. NCBI lineage: Eukaryota > Fungi > Ascomycota > Eurotiomycetes > Eurotiales > Thermoascaceae > Paecilomyces > Paecilomyces niveus. Next base: position 7,947 of record QEIL01000341.1, read on the forward strand.
CGCGTACGGGTGGCGTGACTAAGAAAGCTATCACGAAGAAAGTCGCCCCTCACCAGCAGGTCAAGAAAATAAAGGCCTCGTCCAGTCTAACTGGAAAACCCGTGAAACGTTCATCCAGCGTCGGCGGTCGCATAAAGCTTCCTTCCGGCGCTCTCAAGAAGTCACCCTCAGGCGGAGACGAGGAGGATGAGGAGTCTGTCCTCTCCAGCGCCGAGGGCTCCGAGTCTGAGACTGCCAGCGTTTCCCGTCTACGCGCAGCCGCCGGTTCAGACGAGGAGATGGAGGAGGAAGAAGAGGATGAAGGCGCTGAGGATTCCAAGGTCTACTGTACTTGCCGCAGCGTTAGCCATGGAGACATGGTTGCCTGTGACAATGACAACTGTCCCTACGAATGGTTCCATTGGAAGTGTGTGGGCTTAACGCGCGAACCGCTCGGGACGTGGTATTGTGATGAATGTCGGAAGACGTTAGGGAAATAAACCCACTCATACTTTATTGCTCTTCACATTTTTCGACTTCATGACTGGGTGTTCAGATCGGGTTTCGGTGCATGTTGTGTATAATATACCCCATTTTGTCATTATTTCCTATCGAGAGCTTTAGATATGCTACGACGATACAAGTTGCCATTACTCAATGACAGATCGAGGATCACTGAGATCCATTTCCATCTATTTCATCTCCACTAGTCCAAATAGATCAATACGCGCCGCATATCACAGTATCCGCACATGACATGTCCGCTCAAGATATTCAAGAAAGAAAAAAAAAAAAGCGAGACCAGACATCCCGTCCAGTCTATGTGATCAACCAGCAAACTTTTGTGGTCGTAGGTTTTGGTATAATGTTCAACCAGCCCACAGAGCCGAAAGAAGCCTTTAACGCCAGCGCTATGCAAAAAGTAAACCTCCCACATGAATGATAAGCTTGCCCGAAAATGAAAAGATATGGATTAGAAACCAAACACTGTCTCCAGCCACGGATCGAAGTATTCGCAGTTTTCAGGACTGACCGCGCCACCGGGGATGCAGAGCTTGAAAACAGGACATTGTCCGCAGGGCGATTCTGTCATTCCGTTCCTGCCCAATTGGCCCTCCTTCTCGGCCATCTCAGCTGCAGCTCCGCTCTTGACGGCGTTGGGTTTCCGCACAGCCTTGTAAACCTGGTCATTGTTCATGGCGATGAGCTTGTTGTCGTAGCAGAGCATTTGGAGCAACTGCGCGATGCTTTCTTCTCCCATCATCACAGGGGTGACGCCGGTCTTGTTCACTTCGGCGGTGATCTGGGAGATGGTTGGGTAGTCTTGGTATCCAGCAGGATAGGGCAAGAATTCTTTCTCCGTAGGTTCTTTCTTCGTGACGGCTTCGCCGGTACTAGTCTTTTGGCGCTTGTGACGTTGCTCCGAGGGAACTTCATACCAGCTCCTTCGACTCACGTAGAGCTCGACAAAGCCAGCCAAAGCGTTGATGAAGTTTGCATCGAGCACTCCATCCGTGAACCATGCTCCTCCGGTGACATCCTCGCTGGGCGTGAGGCCCGCCAGCATGTACATCTTCCGGTTGGGGAACTTGACATTGCGAACGGCTTTGATATAGTTCTTACTCTCAAGGGACTTGAGGCACTTGTCCAAGATCATCTTGTGAAGGTTTGTCCGGTTTCCGATAGCACGGACCCAGATTCCTGTCCGACCAGTGGAGTGGATGACATTGTAGACGAGGGATTCGTCGGGACTCAGATTTTGAAGTCTATGTCATAGATGGGTCAGTATTCAATTTTCCTAGAAAAAAAAATCAAGGAAACACGGCGATACGTACTTCTCCGCATCTTCCTCCGAGATTACCTTCCACGCCAGGCGATCATCTTTGCCATGTAGCAAACGGAACAGCTTCTCGTCGACCAGTGATTGAGTGCACTGGAGCAGCAGGGCCAAATCATTGTTCGGGATAATACCCAGGCCGATCAGGTCTTGTTGATAGAAGAGATGGTCCGGCGAGAAGTTATTGCGGCATTCCTCGTACAGCTTTGAGGCCAAAGCCGAAACGTTGGAGCCACCGCGTGAAGACCCCGCGGAAGCCATTTTGGTAGCGGTTTGCGATTGAGGATCGTTGGATGAGAAGGCGATATCACCGTGTAGCTCTTAATGTGATCATGTTCGAGTGGTCAGACTGGCCACACTGATTTATTACAAGGGGACCATGATAGAGTCGTTCTGAGAATCAAGCAAAAGTCTTGCAGCTAGAAAATTGACGGTTAATAGCGGCGGAGATGTTTTTTTTTTGATCATCACAATCACCGCAGCGGGGAGTGGCGCACCGAAAATGGTCTAGTGTCATGAGCTCTTCTTGGTGCCTGAGGTGTCGAATGCTGTCGCCTGATAGTAGTATCCTCAGGCAACAACTCCCCGCCGCAGCTCGAAATTTCCAGAAGCTCCGCGGGCATCAGCTCACAACAGCGTAGCTCTCCTTCGTCCGCAGTCACGATTTCTTGTCGATATCGACGATTCAAACCCTTTAGAGAATTATCGCCATACATCACCAGCTACTCAGATGGCGGACGCACTAAAGGCAGAGGGCAACAAGGCCTTCTCCGCGAAGGACTACTCGACAGCTCTGTACGTATGCCCCGCTTAGCCGGCTTCGCTCGCAGGAATAGCACACTAATGACGTGCAGCGAGAAATTCACCCAAGCAATTGAAATTGAGCCACAGAATCACATTCTCTACTCCAACCGATCTGCCGTTTACGCTGCTCAGACGCAGTACCAAAAGGCTCTGGAAGATGCGAATAAGGCGACTGAGATCAAGGCGGACTGGTCCAAGGGTTGGGTCAGGAAGGGAGCTGCCTGCCGTGGACTAGGAGATCTGCGTATGTTCTACACCATTAAAAATAAATGCCACAGATGACTAACAGCTTCTAGTGGGTGCGTATGATGCATACGAGGAGGCTCTCAAGCTTGAACCCAACAATGACCAGGCTAAGAACGGTCTGGCTGCTGTGAAGAGGGCTATTGATGCGGAGGCTCGCGCGGATGGTGTCAAGGGTGACCCACTGGGTGGACTGGGTGGAATGTTCAGCGATCCCCAGATGATTCAGAAACTGGCCAGCAACCCCAAGACGTCTGCCCTGTTGGCAGACCCCCAATTCATGCAGAAGCTGCAGCGCCTCAAGGACAACCCCAACGCCATCGGAGAGGAAATGCGCGACCCACGTTTCCTGCAGGTGATGAGTGTGTTGCTGGGTATTGACATGCAATTCGGAGCCCCTCCAGAGGCTGGAGAGCCTTCGGGATCTAAGGACGAGGACGTGCCGATGGCGGATGCCCAGCCCAAGCCTGAGGAGACCAAGAAGGAGCCTGAGCCCGAGCCCGAACCGGAGGATGAGGAAACAATTGCAAATAAAAAGGCAAAGGAGGCGGGTGACGAGGAGAAGAAGATTGGTAACGACTTCTACAAGAAGAGGCAATTCGACGAAGCTGTCGAGCATTATACCAAGGCGTGGGAGCTGCACAAGGACATTACCTACCTTAACAACATTGGTGCCGCCAAGTTCGAGAAAGGTGACTACCAGGGTACCATCGAGACGTGCCAGCGGGCCATTGATGAGGGTCGCGAGCTGAGGGCTGATTTCAAGATGGTCGCCAAGTGAGTATTGAATGGCAGCAAACGGGGAATAGATGAAAGCTGACAACTTTTTCCAGGGCTTTTGCAAGAATTGGTACGGCGTACGAGAAGCTGGGCGACCTACCTCAGGCTATTGAGTACTACAACAAGTCTCTTACTGAGCACCGTACACCCGACGTCCTCACGAAACTCCGCAACGCGGAGAAGGCCAAGATCAAGGCCGAGCGCGATGCGTACATTAACCCGGGCAAGGCTGAGGAGGCCCGCGAGTTGGGTCAGAAGAAGTTCCAAGAAGCCGACTGGCCAGGTGCAGTGGATGCCTTCACGGAGATGACCAAGCGCTCTCCCGACGACCCCCGTGGCTTCTCTAACCGTGCTGCCGCTCTGATCAAGCTCATGGCATTCCCTCAGGCTGTGCAGGACTGTGACGAGGCCATCAAGCGCGATCCGAAGTTCATCCGTGCCTACATCCGCAAGGCTCAGGCTCTGCAAGCCATGAAGGAGTACAACAAGGCTCTGGATGTTTTCGAGGAGGCCCGGGAGCACGACGAGGAAGGAAAGCACACCCGTGAGATTGAGCAGCAGCAGCAGAAGGCATTGGAGGCTCAGTATAGTGCGCGCGCTGGTGAGACGGAGCAGGAGACTGCTGAACGCATCCAGAAAGATCCTGAGGTAAGAATTTTGGGCACATTTTATATCTAAGATATTAAAAAAAGGCGCTAACACGGAATCTAGATCATGTCTATCCTGCAGGATCCTGTTATGCAGAGCATTCTCCAGCAGGCCAAGAGCGACCCGATGGCCCTGCAGGAGCACATGAAGAACGCCCAGGTCCGGATGAAGATCCAGAAGCTGATGGCTGCTGGTGTCATCCGCTTGGGACGGTGAATCTGAGGCTGCTCGAGCCGTGCATGGTCTAGAAGATGCGATCATGGCGGTGGCATGGTAGTGCGAGATGGGATAGCATGGATACGATTGACGATCTCGACTTTACCTTAATCCATTTTCAAAAACATGACAGGAGAGCCTATATATTTGGCATTACTCTGTTTCATTATTCATATTCTTTATTGTACTATGCAATACTTTTACGGCGTACCTTAATGGTCAATGAAGCATGTGCATTTTCCAGCTTGCGACTTGCTCAGTAGTAATATTGCTCCGTTCCTGTGGGCTTTCCGTATAACATCAAGTCATTACTGGTCCAATAAACGTAGTGCCATGATTATCCAGCTCGGACTATGTCTGCTAGTACCATTACTCCGCGCATAGAAGGATTCGACCTGACTATTAGAGCCACTTTCTGGAAGTATACTTTCTCGCCTAAAGTAATTCGCAGTTGAAATAGCAGAATGATCTCCCAAACTTAGATTAAACTACACCAGTCGGTGCGAGGGACAATCAGATGCTTATACACGTGCTCAACATTGCGATGGAGATAAGATAAGGGACCCCGCTCTTGCCTGCATTAGATGTGAGATCAAGACATGGCTCTCATGCCATGTTCCTAGACCTTGTAAAATATTTGAGCTGTTATACATTTCATTGAATTAAATTCTACCTCAATGGCTTCTTCTGAATCGCTTTTCCCTGGTGTAGCTGTCGTGACGGGCGCTGCTGGGACAGGTATGTGCCGATCTAATAATATTATCCTGCTTATGCTCTCTGTCTACTTTCTAGCTTAGGAAGATAACTTCCCCTAAGTCATATAGACAAAGCCATTGATCCTGCAAATCCAACATGTTCTTCAGTCTAACAACTCCACAATAGGCATCGGCGCAGCCACTGCGCACGCCTTCGCCGCCGCAGGATGCACCCGTATCGCCATCACAGATATTAATGCCAAACTTCTCAGCAGAACCCACCATTCCATCATATTCTGCTATCCAGAGACAACTGTCATCGCTATTCCCGGCGACATCGCCGAAGACACCTTCGCGGACGACTTCATCGCGCAGGTAGTAGCGCATTTCGGCAGGGTTGACTATGCGGTTAACTCTGCCGGAGTGCTGGGGAAACCCTTAGCGTCTGGTGAGATGGACGTGGCAGAATTCGATAGGGTAAACGCGGTTAATTATAGAGGATGCTGGTTATCTTCTAGGGCAGAGTTAAGGGCCATGGTGCGACAGGAGCCGCTTGAGGGAATGATAAAAGATGAGAGGAGGAGGCAGAGAGGAGCTGTTGTGAATATTGCGAGTCAGTTGGGGATCGTGGGGAGACCAAGTGCGCGTGAGTATTTCTTCCTTGGCTTGTCTCTTATTTTGATATAATGTTCAGTGAATTATTTATTTCCTGGTGTGAAGACATGGCCGCTCGATATTTTATATCCTTGCACATCTTCCCCTTTACCCCCCCAGACAAGCGATGAAAGGTCGCTAGCACTCCTACCATCATCAATATATCTACTTCAAGTACTAAACCAGAACCAGCCGCATACTGCGCCTCCAAAGCCGCCGTAATCGCGCTCACCCGCTCCGATGCAATCGACTACTCGAAACACAACATCCGAATCAACTGCATCTGTCCCGGAGTAATTGACACTCCTATGACAACTTCAGACGAGAAGACGAAGCAGATGTTGCAGCCAGCAGTGGAGATCGCGCCGATGGGGAGAATGGGTACAGCTGAGGAAGTTGCTGACTGTGCGTTGTTCTTGGTGTCGGAGAAAGCGTCGTTTGTACAAGGGCATGCAATGATTGTAGATGGTGGCTATGTGATCAATTAAGTAGAAGTGAACGTGGGAGTAGATTATCTATGAAAATGTTAATCAAGAGAAAGAGTGAATATACAAGGGTTTAAATCTAGTTTGACCATGTGGCTGATGAAAACACCAGAGATACATAATCATATCAACATCAGGTAATTCAGACACATGTTGAGATTCTGTCTGCATAAGAAAGCTAGCGTGAAGGTGGTCTCAAAGTCACAATTAGAAACCTCGTCTGTCACGGCCCTAGCTCAAACCTCCAAGAAGGTCAGATTCGCAGGCATTTCCCATCAGACAAAGGCTAGAGACTAGACCTATATTGGAAGGCGGTTTGAATGGCAGAATGCTCAAAGGGGAT
>QEIL01000343.1:0-15474 GCA_003116535.1 Paecilomyces niveus
ATATATAAATATTAATAAATATAAATTTAAAGCTTAAAGTATTAAATATTTTAATTATATAATAAAAGTTAAAGTTAATATTTATATTAACTTTAAAAAAATTAAAGCTATTAAATTTTAAAAATAATTAAAAATAATAAAAAAAGTATATAAGTTTATTAAATTTACAAATTACTATAAAGACTTTATTTTTAAGTTTTTAAATATTATAATATTATTTATTATATTAATTAAAAAAAATATTTTATTTAAATAATTTTTTATATATAAAGAAGTATTTTAAACTTTAAAAATTATATTTATTAATATATTAATTTTAATTTAATAAAATTTTAATTATTAAATTATTTTAAAAATAAATTTTTTAAAATATATTACTAAGAAAGCTTTATTTTAATATAATAATAAAAAAGTATTAAAGCTAATTATATTCTTTTTAAAAAAAAATACTTTTGTAAAATATAATTATTTTATTTATAATAAGAAGTTTTTTATTATTATATATTACTTAAAGTAATAAAATAGTAAATTTTATAATATTTTTAGCTTTAATATAATATTAATATTAAGTTAAGTTAAGTTAAGTTAAGAAATTAAGCTTAACTTAAAAGTCTTAGTAAGCTAAGTTAAGCTAAGTTAAGTTATAATTTAACTTAATACTAATACTACTTTAATATTTTAATTAATTATAAAAACTTTAAATTCTTTATAAAAAAACAAAAGCTTAGTAAATAATAAGTTTACTAAGTAAAGGTTTTAGCAAAGTATAACTTTAACTTAAAGTTTTAAGTTAGCAAAGAAATTATAGTCTTTAATACTTTATTATAGTAAAAGTAAAATATACTTAAAAACTTAAAGAATTTTTATTTAGCAAAGAAGTATTTTTAATTATTAAAATTTATTAAAAAATATATAATAATATTAAATTCTATAAGGAATTTAAAAAACTTTAATTTAGCTAAGCTAATAAATATTAAAATTAAATTTATTATAAAAAAAAATTAAAATTAAGCTAATAACTCCTTAAAGAATAAATTTAACTTCCTTAAAAATTCTTTTATAAATAAAATTCTTTATTAATTATAAAATAATACTTTAAATATAAACTAATAATATTAATTAATTTAATAAGTAATTTTAAATAAAAACTAGTAATTTTTACTATATTAAAAATTATTTATATTTTTATTTAAATATTTAATTAATAATAAAAAATACTTATATTAAAGAAATTAAATATAAATTTTTTATTTTAAATTTTTATAAATTTAAATTATTTAAAAAACTTATAACTTTTATTTATTTAAGTATTTTAAATAAAATATAACTTAAAACTTAATTGCTAAGTAATTTACTTAGCTAAAGTTTAGTTAAAATATTAAGTAATTTTTTTAAAATTATAATATTTATAATAAATTAATTATTTAATAAAAGAAATAATAAAAATTACTTAAACTTTTATTTATTTTTAAGTACTTTTAGTTTAAAATATTAATAAATTTTATAATTAAATTATTTCTTTTAAGACTTAAAGAAATAATTAATATTATAATTATTATTAACTAATTATTTAAAATAATAATTCTTAAACTTATAAAAACTATTATTATTAAAGATATTATAGAGAAGTTTATTTAATATTTTATTTAATATTATAATTTTTTTAAAACTATAGTATTTAATTAAAAACTTTAATTTATTAATTTTATATAAAAAAAAATATATTAATTACTTTAAATTACTTAAAAGCTTTTAATTATATATTATTTTAAAATTAATAAAGTTATTAAGCAAATAAATTAAACTATAAAAATATATTTAATAACTTATATAATATATTAATAAAAAAATTAAGTAAAGCTATTACTTATAGCAATACTAATAATTAATAATTAAAATACTACCTTTATTAAAATAAGTTTTTTTTTACTATATATAAATATTATATAAATTTAATTAATTTAATTAATTTATTTAAATTTTTATAATATAATATTAATTTTTTTTTTATTATTTAAGGAAAAGTTTTAATTTTTAAGTTAAAAAAATTATTAAAATAGTTTAAGTTATTATAATAATAACTTAAAAACTTTAAAAAAAAATATTAATTACTATTAACAAATAGTAAAATAATTTAAAGTAAAAAATAAAATATAATTAAAGCTTAAAAATATATAAATAAATTAATTATTTTAAAAGCTTAACTAAAATAATATTAAATATATTATTTTAAAGCTAATTAAATTTTATACTTATTATTTAAATATTTTACTTAGTTTTTACTTTATTTTTTATATTATATTTTTTTAATAAGTTTTTAAGAATTTTTTATTATTATAAGTTTAAAATAATATTTAACTAATAACTTTAATAATTAATAAAGTTAAAAAAATATAAAATAAAAAAAATATTAAAAATAAAATACTTATATTAAAAAAGTTTAAAAGCTTTAATAAAATAAAAAAATATATTTATTTAATATAAAAACTATTTAATAACTTATAAAATATAATTATATTAAATTAATATAAGTTAACTTATAATTTTATATTATTTATTAAAAAAAAATTACTTAATTCTCTTAAAGAAAAAAAGTAATATAATAAGCTATACTTAGTATAAAGCTTTAGTTACCTTTAGTTAATATTACTTTAACTTAATATTATTTTAAAATATTTAATTTAACTTATAACTTAAGGGTAAACTTAACTTTTAAGCTTATTATTTTAAAGCTTTTAAATTTTTAAACTTAAAATTTTATATAAATTTTATTTAAATAAAAAAAGGGAAATTTTTTATATTAAGTATTTTTAATATATTATTATTATTGTTTTTTTCTTTTTTTTTATATTTAAAATACTTATTAAGTTATTTTAACTAATTAAATAAATTATTTCTTAAATTATTATAACTTTAATAAAATAAAACTTTATAATATAATATTAAGCTAAGTAAACTAATAAAATTAATTAAGCTAAGTAAATTAAATAAATAAATTAACTTAAAAAAATTATATATATAAAAAAAATATATCCTTAATAATATATAAAGTTATAGTAAATATATTAAAATAAATATATTATAATATATTTATTAAAAAAAATTTTACTAAAAAAAATATATTAAATTAATTATTATTATTTACTATAAGTTAATAAAAAAATTATTATTATATATATATATAAAGTAAACTTTACTTTTAATTTAATTATTATTTATTTTAAAGAAACTTTTTATATTATTATTAATATAATAATTTTTTTACTAAAAGTATTTAATATATAATATATTAAATACTATATAAAAATTTTCGAAAAATTATAAAATTATTAAATAAAAGTTAAGGTAACTTACTTAAACTTTCCTTAACTATAATAAATAAATTAATTAAAACTTAAATTTTAAAGTATAATATAATAATTACCCTTAATTTTAATTATTAAAAGTTTAAGTATTATTATAATTACTATATTAACTATTAATAATAATAAGTAATAGTTAATTAAGCAAACTACTTAGCTAATAATACTTAAATTTAATATATTTATTAATAAATTAATTATAAAAATACATAGTTTAATTAAAAAAATAAAAGCTATATAATAATAAAAAACTATATTATAATTAAAAAAATTAAAAGTTAAACTATTAAAATTAAACTTATTTTATAAAAAATAAAATAAACTATAAATATTTTTAATATAATTAAACTTTTACTTTAAAATAATAAAAATTATTAATTTAAAAATTAAAACTATAATAATAATTTCTTATATAAAAAAAGTAACTTTTAAATAAATTAAACTTATTTTAAAAAATAAAAAAATTAAAAAAAAATTAAAATAAAATTACTAAGAAAATTTTCTAAAAATATATAAAGTTTAAAAAATAACTTAAAAAAATATTTAAGTTTATTAATAAAATTAAAATTATAAAATAAAAACTTAAATACTTAAAAAATATTAAAGTAATATAAAATTATATATTAAAATATTAACAAATTATAACTTATTTAAAATAAAATAATAAAGTATAAATTATAATTTATAAATAAAAACTTAAAAAATTTAAAATAAATTTATAAAATAAAAAATATTAATAAACTTATTAAATTATTTATTAAAATTAATAATTAAATTTATAAAAAAAAACTTAATAATAAATTAAATAATAAAAAAATATAAAGAATTTAAAATTCTACTAATATAAATTAAATAAAAAAAAACATTAAATCTTTATAAACTTAAATTAATAAAATTAAATATTATAATATATAAACTAATAATATAATTTAAAATTATAAAAAATAATAATAAAAGTAAAAAATACAATAATATACTTAAAAATTAAAAATAAATATAATATAAATAAATAACTTAATTAAATAATAAAAATAAAAAATTAAAATTTCTATAATAAGCTATACTTAGTATAAAGCTTTAGTTATTTTTAATTTATTTACTTAATATTTTATTATTTTTTATTATTTATAAAAAAACTTAGTATTATTTAATTTTTAATATAATATTAAGTTTAAGAATTAATAATATTAAGCTTAAGAATTTAAAACTTAAATTTTTATATTTAAGCTTTTATATTAATAAATTTATTATAATTAATTAATAAAAAATTTTAAGAAAAAAAAAAACTTTATATAAAATTTAAAGCTACTATAGTTAATTATTTTTTTTTATATATTTAATATATTTATTAAGTTATTTTAATTAATTAAATAAATTACTTTTTAAATTATTATAATTTTTAAAAATTAAAAAAATTAAATAAATATTAAAAATAATTTTACTAAGTAATAAAAATAAATAACTTTTAAAAATTAAAAAAATTAAATAAATATTACTAAAACTACTAAAGAAAACTTAAAAATATATAAAAAAATTAATAAATACTTACAAATAATATAAAATATATTAAAAATTATAAAGAAATTTATAAAGTAATAAATAACACTATTAAATAAAACAATTAAAACTAGTATTAACATTAAGTTAAGTTAAGTTAAGTTAAGCTTAAACTTAACCTTATATTTATTTATAATAAGTATTAAGTTAAGTTAAGAAATTAAGCTTAACTCAAAGGTTTTAGCAAGCTAAGTTAAGCTAAGTTAAGTTATAACTTAACTTAATACTAATATTAATTAAAATAATAATTAAACTTATAAATAAACTAAATAAAATATTAAATAATATTAACATTAAGTTAAGTTAAGTTAAAATTCTAAGCTTAGCTTAATAAATTAAGTTAAATATTTAAGCTTAGCTTAAAAATTAAGTTAAATTAAGTTAAGTTAAAAAGTTAAGCTTAACTTAATATTAATATTAATATTAAAAAATATTAAAATAATTAAAATATATAATAAATATATAAAATATTAATTAAAATTAAAAATTAACTTAAACTTATAAAGCTTATAAAAAAATAATATAATATAAATAAATTACCTACTAAAATATTAAAAATAATTAAAAAATTTAAAACTTTAAAAATATTAAAAATATTAAAAAAAGCTACTAATACTAAAACATAAATAATAAATTTTATTTTACTAAAACTAAATAAAAATTATAAATTTAAGTTTAATAAATTAAATAAAATTCCTTAAAAAAAGTAATAAAAAAATTACTATTATAATAAGTTAAAATACACTTATATAAAAATTTAAAACTATTTATAATATATATATATATATATATATTAATTAATATATTACTACAAGAAATTAAATAAAAATTATTTTTTATAAAAATTTATAAAAAAAAAATATTTAATTATAATAATTAATAAAAGTTATATTTAATTAAAAGTTTAAATTATAAACTAATTAATTAAAATATTAATTAACTTAAAAACTATAGAAAATTTTATAAATTTAATATTTAAAAAAAAATAAGTTTTATTTAAAATTATAAAATTAAATAATAAAAACTTTAAAAAACTTATTATTAAAAAAATAAAATATTTACTAATAATAATTAAAAATTATATAAAATTTATTAATTTTAAAATTATTAAATTAAAAAAATATAATATAATACTTAAAGTACTTTAACTTAAAAAATATAATTTATTAAATATAAATATACTTATATATTATAAAAATTATTTTTAAATAATAATAAAAAATTAATTATTAAAAAAACTAACTTAAAAAAAAATAATTAAAATTTTAAAATTAAAAAAAATAAAAACTTTTAAAAATTTCTTATAAAATAAATTAAAAAGTAAAATTACATTAAAAAATATATATATTAAAGTCGAAAAATATAATTTAATATATAAATTAAAAGTAATAAAATAATAAAAATTAAATATTTTAAAAAAATATAAAAAATTTTAAAATTTCTTTAACTTTAATATTAATATAAAATTATTAAAATATAATTAATATAATTATAAAATATTAATTATAAAGGGAAAAAAACCTATATATAAATTAATTTACTAATTATTAAAAATAAAATTAACAACTTTTAAAGAATTTATTAAAAAAAACTTTAAAAAAAATATAATTAATATAATTATAAAATATTAATTATAAAAAGAAAAAAACTTATATATAAATTAATTTACTAATTATTAAAAATAAAATTAATAACTCTTAAAGAATTTATTAAGGAAAACTTTAAAAAAATATATATTTAATTATTACAATTAATAATAAAATATTTAATTTTATTTATATTAAAAAAAAATAAAAGTTTATAGTTATATATAAACTATTAATAATTAAATTTAATTATAATTAAAAATAAATATTTATTACCTTTAATTATTAAAATTTAAAATAAAATATAAAAAATAAAATAATTTATAAAATTTAATATTATAAAAACTTATTATAAATTAAAAATTAAAAAAAATAATAAATAAAAAATAATATTTAAAACAAAGTATAAATTATATAAATAATTAATTATATTATTTAAACTTATAAATATATTAATATTATTTTAAAAATATATTAACTTAATACTTAAAAAGTATTTATTTAATTTTATTATAATTTATTTAAATAATATTTTAATATTTTTTAAAAGTTATAAAAAATATATTAAATATATTAAATTAATATTATAAAAATTTAAAATTATAAAACTATAATTAAAGTTAAAGAAATATAAATTTTATATATAAAAAATAAATTTCTTAAAATATAATATTAATATTAAGTTAAGTTATAGCTTAACTTAACTTAACTTAATTTACTAAAACTTTTAAGTTAAGCTTAACTTAACTTAATACTTACTATAAGTAAATATAAAGTTATTTTAAGCTTAACTTAACTTAACTTAATAATAAGCTATACTATTATAAACTAACTATAAAAGGGCATAACTATAATACCTTAATAAAAATAAAACTTTACAATATAGTATTAAGCTAAGTAAGCTAATAAAATTAATTAAGCTAAGTAAGCTAAATAAGTAAATTAACCTAAAAAAATTACATATACTAAAAAAATATATCCTTAACAATATACAAAACTATAATAAATATACTAAAATAAATATACTATAATATATTTATTAAAAAAAATTTATTAAAGAAAAATATATTAAAAAAAAATTAAATATATAAAAATACTTATTTTTACCTTATAGTTATATTTAATTTTTTATAATTATTACTTTAAAAAAACCCTTTGTGTTATTAATATAATAACTTTTCTACTAAAAGTATTTAATAAATAATATATTAAATATTATATAAAAATTCTCGAAAAATTATAAAATTACTAAATAAAAATTAAGTTAATTTACTTAAACCTTTTTTAACTATAGTAAATAAATTAATTAAAACTTAAATTCTAAGGTATAATATAATAATTACCCTTAATTTTAATTATTAAAAGTTTAAGTATTATTAATAATTACTATATTAACTATTAGTAATAATAAATAGTAATTAATTAAATAAACTACTTAACTAACAATACTTAAACTTAATATACTTACTAATAAATAATTAATAAAAATAATAAGTTAATTATAAAAATATATAGTTTAACTAAAAAAAACAAAAGCTATACAACAATAAAAAACTATACTATAGTTAAAAAAACTAAGTATTAAACTACTAAAGCTAAACTTATTTTATAAAAAGTAATATAAACTATAAATATTCTTAATATAATTAAACTTTTATTTTAAAATAATAAAAGTTACTAACTTAAAAATTAAAATTATAATAATAATTTCTTATATAAAAAAAGTAACTTTTAAATAAATTAAACTTATTTTAAAAAATAAAAAAAAATTAAAATAAAATTACTAAGAAAATTTTCTAAAAATATATAAAGTTTAAAAAATAACTTAAAAAAATATTTAAATTTATTAATAAAATTAAAATTATAAAATAAAAATTCAAACACTTAAAAAATATAAAAATAATATAAAATTATATATTAAAATATTAATAAATTATAGCTTATTTAAAATAAAATAATAAAATACAAATTATAATTTATAAATAAAAGCTTAAAAAAAATATTTAAAATAAACTTACAAGGTAAAATAAATTAAAAAATATTAATAAATTTATTAAATTATTTATTTAAATTAATAATTAAATTTATAAAAAAAAAACTTAACAACAAGTTAAATAATAAAGAAATATAAAGAATTTAAAATTTTACTAATATAAACTTATTAAAAAAAAAAATTTTTAATTCTTATAAACTTAAATTAATAAAATTAAATATTATAATATATAAGTTAATAATATAATTTAAAAAAAAATAATAAAAAAAAGTATAAATACTTTAACTATAATAAAAAAAAATATATAGTTAAGTAATATAAAAAGCTTAAAAAATTATTAATATAACTTAAAACTATAAAAAATAATAATAAAAACAAAAAATATAATAATATACTTAAAAGTTAAAAATAAATATAATATAAATAAATAACTTAACTAAATAATAAAAATAAAAAATTAAAATTTTTAAAAATTAAAAAAACTAAGTAAATATTAAAAATAACTTTACTAAGTAATAAAAATAAATAACTTTAAAAATTAAAAAAATTAAATAAATATTACTAAAGCTACTAAAGAAAACTTAAGAAATATATAAAGAAATTAATAAACACTTACAAATAATATAAAATATATTAAAAATTATAAAGAAATTTATAAAGTAATAAATAATACTATTAAATAAAACAATTAAAACAATAATTAAACCTATAAATAAATTAAATAAAATACTAAAAAAATACTAAAATAATAAAAACATATAAAAAATATATAAAATATTAATTAAAATTAAAAATTAACTTAAACTTATAAAGCCTACAAAGAAATAATATAATATAAATAAATTACTTATTAAAAAATTAAAAATAACTAAAGAATTTAAAACTCTAAGAATATTAAAAAAAGTTACTAATACTAAAATATAAATAATAAATTTTATTTTACTAAAACTAAATAAAAGTTATAAGTTTAAAACTTAACAAATTAAATAAAATTCCTTAAAGGTAACAAGAAAAAATTACTATTATAATAAGTTAAAATATACTTATATAGAATTTTAAAATTATTTATAATATATATATATATATTAATTAATATATTATAACAATAATTATTTAATACATTACTATAAGAAATTAAATAAAAACTATTTCCTATAAAAACCTACAAAAAAAAATATTTAACTACAATAATTAGTAAAAGCTATATTTAATTAAAAATTCAAATTATAAGTTAGCTAACTAAAGTATTAATTAACTTAAAAGCTACAGGAAACTTTATAAACTTAATATTTAAAGAAAAAATTTAAATTTTAAAAAAAAAAATTAAATTTTATTTAAAATTATAAAATTAAATTATAAAAACTTCGAAGAATTTATTATTAAAAAAATAAAATACTTGCTAATAATAATTAAAAATTATATAAAATTTATTAATTTTAAAATTATTAAATTAAAAAAATATAATATAATATTTAAAATATTATAACTTAAAAAATACAATTTAAAAATTAACTAAATAAAAAATAAAATATAATTTACTAAATATAAATATACTTATACACTACAAAAACTATTTTTAAATAATAAAAAAAAAGTTAACTACTAAGAAAGTTAAATTAAAAAAAACAACTAAAACTTTAAATTTAAAAAAAACAAAAGCTTTTAAAAATTTCCTATAAAATAAGTTAAAAAATAAAACTATATTAAAGAATATACAAACTAAAGTTAAAAAATATAATTTAATACATAAATTAAAAGTAATAAAATAGCAAAAATTAAATATTCCAAAAAAATACAAAAAATTTTAAAATCTCTTTAACTTTAATATTAATATAAAATTATTAAAATATAATTAATACAACTATAAAATACTAATTATAAAGGGAAAAAAACTTATATATAAATTAATTTATTAATTATTAAAAATAAAATTAATAACTCTTAAAGAATTTATTAAGGAAAACCTTAAAAAAAATATATTTTAATTATTATAATTAATAATAAAATATTTAATTTTATTTATATTAAAGAAAAATAGAAATTTATAATTATATATAAACTATCGACAATTAAATTTAATTATAATTAAAAATAAATATTTATTACCTTTAATTACTAAAATTTAAAATAAAATATAAAAAGTAAAATAATTTATAAAATTTAATATTACAAAAATTTATTATAAATTAAAAATTAAAAAAAGCAATAAATAAAAAATAATATTTAAAATAAAATACAAACTATATAAATAGCTAATTTAGTGTTAGCATTAAGTTAAGTTATAGCTTAACTCAGCTCAACTTAGCTCACTAAGACCCCTAAGTTAAGCCTAAAAGTTAAGCTCAACTTAACTTAATACTTACTATAAGTAAATATAAGGTTAAGTCTAAGTTCAACTCAACTCAACTTAACCCTTAAGCTAAGCTTAAATATTTAGCTTAACTTATTAAGCTAAGCTTAAAATTTTAACTTAACTTAACTTAATGCTAATACTAAGCTAGTTATACTATTTAAACTTATAAATATACTAGTATTATTTTAAAAATATATTAACTTAATATTTAAGAAGTATTTATTTAATTTTATTATAATTTATTTAAATAATATTTTAATATTCTTTAAAAGTTATAAAAAATATATTAAATATATTAAATTAATATTATAAAAATTTAAAATTATAAAGCTATAATTAAAACTAAAAAAATATAAATTCTATATATAAAAAATAAATTTCTTAAAATACTAAATTACTATTAAAGAAATTTAAATAAATAAAGTAAAAGTATAAGTAATTTAAAATTAACTAAAACTTAAAAACTTTAAGAAGTTATAATTATTTATAAAAATAATTAACTATTATAAATAATATATATAAAACTATATTAATATTATAAAACTTTTATTTTAATTACTTAAAAAAAAATATTAATAAGTAAATAAATAAATAAAGGTAATAAAAAAAATTAAAGTTAAAATAATAACTACACTAATATTACAATAATATAACCTAAAATTACTAATATTTATTAAAATTAATATATTAAATTATATAATTAAAAAAATTATATATTAGTTAAAAGTAAATAAAAAATTACTATTAATAATATATTACTTAAAAAAAATAATACTAATAAAATTAAATTATAAAATTTATAATAAAAAACTATTAATTATAATAATAATATTTAAAATTTAAAGAATTTATTTTAAAAAAGCAAAGTATATAATTATAATTATAATAAATTATAAAAATTTTACTTACTTTACAATAATTAAAGTATTAATATAAAAATAAACTAAATAAGTAAAAGTATTATTAAAATATAATTTTATAATTAAATATACTAGTAATATATAAAACACTAAAGTTAATACTTTTAATAAATAATTAAATTATAAAGAAAAAGTATAAAAGTTAAAATTAATACTATTATATAAAAATAAAAATAATACACTAAGATACAATTACTAAGTAATTACCTTAGCAACTACAATAATTATTAAAAAAAATAATAATATTATTAAATAAATTAAAAAAGCAATATAAAAAAAATACAACTTTATAACTTATTAAAAAAAATAAAAAAATAAAATAACTAAAAAAAATAAATTAATATACTATTACAAGCTTATTTATATATTATTTATAATAAAAATAAAAATTATTAAATAATACTATAATTTACTAATAAAAAAGTATTTTAAAATTAAAAAAATAAAAAAATAAATTTTAAGAAATTATTATTTTTTAAATATATAAAAAATTATATTAATATATTTTAAAAATTATAATATATATTAATAAAATAAGTTAATAAAATATTTACTATATAAGGAAATATAATTACTTATAATACTTATTAAATTATAAAAATAAATTACTATAAACTTTATTATATAATTATTAAAATTAAAAAAAAATAATATTATATATAATATAATATTAATAATAATTAAAAAATTAACAAAATACTTATATATTATACTTATAAAAAATATAATAATAATAGTAAATATAATATATTTACTAATATAATATATATTTTATAAATATAAAATATTAAAAAAAATTACTATAAATTAAAATACTTAATTTATATTTAAATTATAAAAAATACTTATAAATATAATTAAAATTAAGTATAAACTTAGCATAACTTATTATTTATAAATAAATAAATAAATAAAATATATAAATTAAATAGTTAAATAATATTTATATTACTATATAAACTATAATTAAAATAATTAAGTAAAACTACTACTATTAGCACAATTTATATATAATAATTTAATTAATATAACTATAAAAAAAATACCTTTTTATATAAACTATAAGTATAATTTTAAGTTTAATTATAAACTAAAAAAAACTAAAAAAATAAACTATAAAATAAAATACAAAGTTTAAAAATTACAAAAAACTTATAAATAATTAAAGTTAAATATTAAATTTATTAACCTACAAATAATAATATATTATAACCTTTAAAATTAAAAAAAACTTAACTTTAAAAAAAAAATATATATTTCTTATAATAAAATATTAAAACTAAAAAATTAAACAATAAACTTAATAATAAAAAAATTAAATTATTTATTATTAAATAAAAAGTTAAACTAATAAATTATAAATTAAAATTACTAAAAAGTATAAAATATATACACTTAATTTTTTATATTTTATTATTAAAATTAATATTAAAAAATACTTAAATTAATTAAAATATTAAATTTAATAATATAAAAACTTATTAAAAACTTAATAAATTATTAATATTTAATATAGTAATATTAATATTAATAAAAGTTTAAAAACTAAGACTTAAATTTTAAAATATTTAATTTAAAGTAAAATTCTTTAAAGTAGTAGCTAAGTAATATTATTTATTTTTAATTACAAAATAATTTAATTTAATTAATTTTTTAATAAATAAAGAATTTTTCTTATTTAATTTATTTATTATAATAGTATTATAATTTAATATTTTTAAATTATATTTTTTTAAAAATTATTATTAATAATAAAAATAAGTATATTTAATAAAAATTAAATTTAGCTAAAACTATAACTATTAAAGCTTAAAATTAATAGTAAAGAGTTTTTTTTATAGTTTAAATTTTATTTATTTAAACTTATTTTATTTTTTTTTATTATAAAGTAAATATTTATATTTATAATTATAATAAGTATATTTAATATACTTTTTATTTTTAAAAATTATAATATAAAAAAAAAATTAAAAAATAATAATTATATAAAAAAGACAAATAATAATTATTATAATATATATAGTTATACTATTTTTTATAGTTAACCTTAAAGATAAATAATATTATAAACTTAAAAAATTACTTATAAAAAAAAATTAAAACTTAGTAACTATATAAATAAATACTTTATTTATATCTTTAAAAAATAAAAACTTTAAGAAAAAAGGAATAATATTATAAATTAACTATAAAAGGGTACAACTATAATACCTTAATAAAAATAAAACTTTATAATATAATATTAAGCTAAGTAAATTAATAAAACTAATTAAGCTAAGTAAGCTAAGTAAGTAAATTAACCTAAAAAAATTACATATATAAAAAAAGTATATTTTTAACAATATATAAAGTTATAATAAATATACTAAAATAAATATACTACAATATATTTATTAAAAAAAATTTACTAAGGAAAAATATATTAAAGAAAAATTAAATATATAAGAATACTTATTTTTATCTTATAGTTATATTTAATTTTTTGTAATTATTATATTTTTTAATTTAATATATTAAATTAGTTATTATTATTTACTATAAGTTAGTAAGAAAACTATTATTATATATATATATAAAGTAAACCTTACTTTTAACTTAATTATTATTTATTTTAAAGAGACTTTTTATATTATTAATATAGTAACTTTTTTACTAAAAGTATTTAATAAATAGTATATTAAATACTATATAAAAATTCTCAAAGAACTATAAAATTACTAAATAAAAGTTAAGTTAACTTACTTAAACCTTCCCTAACTATAGTAAATAAATTAATTAAAACTTAAATCCTAAGGTATAATATTAAGCTAAATAAACTAAGTAAATAAATTAACCTAAAAAGGTTACATATATAAAGGAAGTATATCCTTAGTAGTATATAAAATTATAGTAAATATACTAAGATAAATATACTATAATATATCTATTAAAAGAAATTTTATTAAAAAAAATATACTAAGTAAAGGATTAAATATATAAGGACACTTATTTCCGCTTTATAGTTGTATTTAGTTTTTTATAATTATTATATTTTTTAATTTAATATATTAAATTAATTATTATTATTTATTATAAGTTAGTAAAAAAACTACTATTGTGTATATGTATAAAGTAGGCTTTATTTTTAACTTAATTATTGTTTATTTTAGAGAGACCCCTTGTGCTATTAATATAATAACTTTTTTACTAAAAATACTTAATAAGTAATGTATTAAACACTATGTGAAAATTCTTGAAGGACTGCAAGATTATTAGACAAGAGTTAAGGTAATTTACTTAAACCTTCCCTAACCATAGTAGATAGATCGATCAAGACCTAGATCCTGGGGCATAACAGTGTTATAACTATGCCTCTCCATAGTTAGTCCGTAATAGTTCCCTTATAGGGGCCTTTATAAGTTTTTTTTTTTATTATTTTTTATTTTTAACTTTATATATTTATTTCTTTTTAAGTATATTAATATATTTTATTAATTTATATATTATTTTTTATAGTGGTAAGATAAGTTATAAATTATATATAATTAGTGGGTTTAGTGTTGGCATTGAGTTGAGTTATAGCTCGACTCGGCTCGACTCAGCTCGCCAAGACCCCCGAGTTGAGCCTAACTTCTTAACTCAACTCATTGAGTTGAGCCTAAAAGTTGGGCTCAACTCAACTCAATGCCTACTATAGGTAGACATAAGGTTGAGTTTAAGCTCA
>QEIL01000036.1:0-166320 GCA_003116535.1 Paecilomyces niveus
TTGGAGAGACCCTTTGTGCTATCGGATATAGCAACCCTTCCGCCAGAAGTACTTGACGGGTAGCGTACTGGACGCTACGTGAAGATCCTCGAAGGACTGCAGGATCACCAGACGAGAGTTAAGTAACTCGCTTGAACCTTCCCTAACCATAGCAGATAGATCGATCAAGACCCAGATCCTGGGGCGTAACACTATTCTTGTTAAAAGAAAGCTTTAATTTCAATAAGTGTATATTACATATCTTTAATAATATCACTTACTATATAAAGCTAGGGTTTGTGCAGAACTCTTAAGTTATATAATGTTGCAACTGCGAACCTAATAGCTATATTCGCCACATTGAGTGGGTAAATAAGCTAAAAAGTGTGACGGGCTAGGCCCGATATTGAGCTTCGGATACATATTTTTAAACAATACGTAATTGATTTATATATATTTGTAATTTTATAAATTTAAGTTATTGAAATGGAAAAAATATTATTTAAAGATTTAAAATAAAAATAAAAATAATATTCACTTATAAAATCACGTGCCAAGCACTATTCACTAAAGGTAAAAATTGAATAATAGTGTCTGGGCACTAAACTTTAACACCACCACACTTTTAAACACCCTTGATCTCAGTGCTTTAAGTCCCTGCTAGCTTCCCTTGTTAAGTCGTC
Organism: Paecilomyces niveus; assembly: GCA_003116535.1. Classification (NCBI taxonomy): domain Eukaryota; kingdom Fungi; phylum Ascomycota; class Eurotiomycetes; order Eurotiales; family Thermoascaceae; genus Paecilomyces; species Paecilomyces niveus. The sequence continues at coordinate 663 of QEIL01000036.1, forward strand.
TCTGTCCCAGTCCACTATTTTAATTTGGTGATGTCGGCATAGCAGTATTTTATTACGCTCCTAGATGCCTTGCGAAATGTTCATCGACTTGACATTAGATTCAGACGAGGAGCAACAGGTAAGCCGACTTTTCTTTCCCAAACTCACGACTTGACACGTGTGGCAACTTCTCGACACTTACACAACATTTGTTATTTTGAATAAAAAGAAATTAAATAATTTTTCTTTTTATTTTAATTATTATTTTGAAATTATTTTATTAAATAATATTTGTATTTTTGTCACTTTTGAGCGTTTTCTATTCGCCCACACCATTACCCCTATATTTCCACAACGCTGATAAACAAGACTAATGCATCCTAGCAGCATCAGAGAGAAAAGACGGCAGAACTTCTATCTCTGTTTACAAATAGAAACAGCAGGAAGCGAAAATCTCAGCTCACCTCAGAGGCTTCTAGCTTTCACTCTGACCTCGACAACACCACTAAGCTCAAACACCATAATGACGTGGATCCAACGGTCAAGGTGGAACCTCCTACCTTCAATGTGATAGTACCCCAATTCACAGATGACGTTTTTGCGATCGAATCCGACAGTTCTGTCCCTAGAAAAAAGCGTCAAAGTCATCAATCTTGGAACCTACCTGAAAGGCAGCAAGCCGTCACAAAGAAAGTCGATATCACCCATCCTTCACCTGATTCTCAGTTCCTAGGGTTATCAACGACATACTATCCTGTGGATGCAGCTGAAACAAAAGCTTCAGGAAAGGCTTATCCAAAGCAGAAATCTGCTAACCCCAAACTCGCTCCCTTAAGCCTTACGAGCCTTCCAGAGGGTCTCTTCCGCAAGAAATATAACAAACTATCGCCTCCCAATGACAATGAAGTGCCTGAACTTCTAAAGTCTAAGCTATCAAAGATCAAGGGCCCTACGGTGACTTTATCTCTCGGCCACGGGAAAGATGCTACAAGCTTTCCGCTCAACTTTGAGTTCATCAATTCATACAAGATCCGCGGTGGCGTGGAGAAAGCCGATGAATCTTTTAATGCTGGGTGCACCTGTGGTATTGTCTGCGACACCAGAACCTGCACATGTCTTTCCCAAGAGATTGACTCAGACGACCGTATCAACCCGTACGAGATCCGAAATGGGACGTATGTTCTTAACCAAGGCTTTTTGAATCGCACGGCAATGATCTATGAATGCACATCTCTATGTGGATGTACTCATCATTGCTGGAATCGCGTGGTGGAGAGAGGCAGGACGATCCGGTTTGATATCTTCGATACGGGGAGCAGAGGATTCGGTATGTATTATCAACTATTTGGCCAAAGATGCACAACATGCTAATGATTTTATTTTAGGCTTACGTTCTCCAGACCAGATCAGGACAGGCCAATTTATTGACCTGTATCTGGGTGAAGTCATCGCAAAAGCTGCTGCGGATAAACGTGAGATGATAGCAGAAGCCAAGAAAAGCCCTTCGTACCTTTTCTCTCTGGATTTCCTGATTAACGACAACAAAATATACGTCGTCGACGGTCAGAAATACGGTTCTCCCACGCGGTTCATAAATCATTCCTGCAATCCGAACTGCAAGATGTTTCCTGTCTCCCGTCATCACGGAGACGAGCGTCTCTACGACCTTGCGTTCTTTGCTCTCTGCGATATCCCACCTATGACGGAACTCACTTTTGACTACAACCCGGGTTGGGACGGAAAGAAAAAGAAGACCAAGAACCAGATCGACCCCAACGCTGTCAAGTGTCTCTGCGGAGAGCCCAACTGTCGTGGCCAGCTGTGGCCGACGCAGCGCAAACGGACCAAGAGAGACTAGAGCGGTCTAAACTCGACATCGCAGCAAGTTCAAAAAGCTCCAGCAACAGCTCGAGTCGATTACGTGTCTCGCATCTTTCTTTAGGAGTACACCACGCAAGATCTCATCATCGCATAAATTCATCATTCAGCCAAAGCCGATACCCCAATCATGGACTTTCCCAAAAAGGACTTAGGCCACGTCTGGTCATTTTCGGAATTCATGTCCGCGCGTTCGCAGATTAGCATGCTTTAGTCCGTTTCATTCTGTCTCCGGCCTCATGCATTCACCCCATAGTACCCCAAGATCCCCCTGTCTAGGGAAATCAAAATATCATCACATTGACGCAAGTTATTCTGTTCACCGAATATGCTTGTGTACTGTACTGTTCTCTACACAGGTGTCGCATTGTGGGGTCGATTCTCTTTCCAAAACTCAAAGCAAAGCGAAACATATCTATTTCTCTCTTTTTTTTTTTTTTTTTTTTAGAAGTTTCCCATAACATGATTAATCCTTCTTCCATTTCCCCGACTTCGGGAATTGTTGGTTCAACTTTTGTACTCTAGTTTCCGGAATAGGTCACTCACTGATCACTGTGGGCGGCCACAATAGTCTTGGCGAAGATAGTCTCGTGTCCGGCTTCTTCAGGCTCTTCTTTGGGGACAGGAAACTGAAAGTTAATTAACTTTAGCCTAGAATATGGAAGAGATTCCCACTTATCATGTATCTATCTGATTCTAAGTAGGTTTCTTAGTAGACACTATCCAAAAATAATATATACTTCGTATTCTAAGGATAGATCACATAATATTCTCCTGAGACCATATTGGTATTATTATGATCGGCTCGATTCTACCTATGCGCATAGACGTTTCAGGTCGAAACGAGCTGGTTTGTGTGGCGAACTGAGATGTGATCACCAGCATACAAGTTTCAGGCTCCCTAAGGAGTAAGTACTCTAGGGTTCTGGTCGGAATAAGTTCGGATTTTTTAGAAGGATACAGTCTCTATACTACTCCAATTGACAAAAATCTATTCCATCCATTATCCACGATAGAAATATATCATATGAGTGGAGGAACATAAGTACATCTCTTGGAGAAATACGAAGAGCTCTCGAGGATAGAAAGTACACAAAACATCAATATCGTAGTGTAAAGACCAAAATCAGAACAAATCAGGTTATTCCGCTAACGAAAAAAAAGAAGAAAACTCTGCTGAAACAACTGAGCAATCGCTATGTAGCAGTAGAGTCAGAAATAGAACTCTCCTCACCCGCACACTTGGTCACGTTATATATCCATCAGACATTAAACTTTCGTTGTGCGAAAACTTGTGTTTATTGTATACATCCTCTCACGCACGTCCCTCCATCACCTCGAAGATACCGCCTAGAACGAACCGGGGCTGCTGGGGGCGCATTTGTAGATCTGGAGACGCCTTGCCATTTACCATGCTGTTCATATCACCGAAGATATCCATAGGGAAGCCCATCGAAAGCGGAGCGGGGTCGACAGGACGGGGTTCCATCAAGCCAAGACCTGTTCGTTCGACCGAGTCTTCATCACACCGAGAGCGTTCCTCACTCAATGCAAGGTCAACAGCAGAAGGGCGACGGCGGAGGAAGAAGGCGGACGGACGGCGCGACATTGCGGAGCGCAGTGTAAAAGGGCTGCCGCTGCGACTGCGAGACTCGTCCGTAGTCGTAGAGCTCGGCGAGCGCATTCTCCGTGTGAAGCTTCGAAATCTCGAGGTAGGTGATGCCGTTGGACTCGAAATAGGGGAGCATGAAGGGCTCACAGAGGAGCAGTCGCTAATTGTTCGCGCATGCGAATTGAATGTGAACGAATGCAGGGTCGTATCCATGTCTGTCATCGGGGACGGCGAAAGCGCGCGAAAACTCCGACTATTGTGATGCATCCTGAAGATGTAAGATGCTTCTGAATCAAGAGCCTCGTAGAGGCTTATTAACTGCTGGACGGCCGTTTTGGATAACGTTTGTATATCCCGAGCAACGAGTGTACGATAAGGTTTCGTAGCGAACGGTACGGACAGTTAAAGAATGCGACCGTTCCGATTGCTATTGGATCTCAAAGGTGCGAAAAAGTATTTCTCAAGGTCCTGCCTCGTTCGCGACTAGAAAGGTATAGAAAGGTATCAACGAGCGATTGGAGACTGCTGGATTGTCGACTAGGTGTGTCCAGGTATCATGAGAAAGGCTTCGTGTGTATCCAGCAAATGAACTAGCACTTGAGTTGCAATGGCTCCCCGTCAACGTTGAGGGAAGAGATCCAAACAGACCCTGCGGGACTAAAAAAGGAAAAAAAAAAATTAAGAAACAAAAAGGCCGTAATAAAGTCGTCCGTGTGACCACGTCGACGGCGTGACTATTGATAAAAAGAAGGAGGAAAGTGGAAAGTCGGAGGTAGGAGCCGGTGCCAACCGGGAAGGGGTGGGGAGTTATGTAGATGATAATGAAGGGACCCCCAGGGAATAATATGAGCCGCTATGAGCTATCCAAGGCCCTTCCGTCACAGAACAGGGTGGTGAACGGGGAGATGAGATCCTGCCAGGAGACTAAGGAGACTAAGAGCGGACCAGGGGCAATAGCTGCAAGGACCGTCGGCGCCAGGGAGCCGGGGCGAATTATTTAACCATCGACGCCGTCCTGAGACAGAGCCAGGGCTATATTCCGCGCGCAGGACATCAACTTCAGGAACAGGATGTACTCTGCATTGTTGTAACGAAAGCGGAGTGGAACAAGAGAGTGGCAGCTGGTCCCGTCTCAGCTGCTCAGGGCCTATATCAATTGATCCATCCGTAACTGATTCCATCCATGGTTCGGATGAACGCGACGCACGGTTCTATATAGTTGCAAGCCGCAAAGTACTATCAGCGAGGGGATTTGACCGAAAATGGCTACCTGGTAAGATTCAGTCCGATGTCAGCAAATCGTAGTCAGATAAGGTCGGTGAAAAACTGGTGGCCGCATCCTAGCATCTATCGATAATGCGACAGTGGGTTCCATGAATGGAGACTGGGTGGAGTTGGATCAACCTCGACGGTCCAAATCCATTGTAGTTAGGCTATCCCGCATAATATGAGAGCCCTCCGCGAACGGACACTTACCATCATGATCATCCTCAAGGCTCAGCACGTTTGTACACCATCGTTCTGCTCATCATGGAAATCTTGGTGCCTGTTCCGGCCGAGCGTCGATAGCACTAGGGTTGAATTTGATAAAATTTATAATTAACGAGGACGCTCCTCGCGGGGCCCAGCCACTCGCAGTGGTCCATCTGTGACACTCGTGTCCCTTAGACGCGTCGCACCTTCGCACAATCGCCGCCTCGGCGTCCTGCGCACGATGTTCGAAACGCTTACCATGGGTCCGCGGCTGTGTCTCAAAGGACTCGAAGAAACAGGGCCATCCAGGGTTCGAGAGGGCTCCTGTGACAGTCGCGTGGAGGTCTAATCACAGTATAATTACGGAGTAGGGAGGTTGGAATGTTGGTCTGACCGTGCCTGAACCGCCACTCACATTCCACGCTTGCCCGAAAAAGAGCAGAACAGGGGATAATGGCTCGAATGCGGTGACAACCTCTCGATAGCGTGCATTCCGACAGCGATAACGACGCATGGAGGACCGTCCGTGTCGAGAAATACGGCCTTAGGCAGGGAACTATCAAAACTTTGTCGAATCTCTAGCTTTAACAGGGTATATGTGATACCAGTGTCAATAACCATCGCATTCCTATGTTTCCATGCTTAAAGACAGCGAAAATATTATTTGATGATGATGACTGATGAGTTCTACATAAATCTCCATCATATATGTATTGTACATAAAGTTAGACCAATCGACTCGCAAAACTGTCCGTACCAGAGGCTGTCTATGATAGATCATGCTGAAGACGGTTGAGGGACTCTGGTATGTAATAGATAACAAAGACAAGATACGAAAGTGTGTAGCTGAAGTTCTTTCAACGTTGACACAAACACGCAAAAAGGAAGCAGAACGCCGCGTGCTATGCAAATGCCATAGGCCAATAAGACACAAAGAAAAAAAAATCAAAGACAAAAAGTATGTGTTCTTCAAGACGACAAAAAAAATTATTCTGATCCAACAAGGGATCCTGCATCTGTCCAGTGGCCTCTTGGGGCACATGTAAAGAGCGATATTGATGCAATCTTTCAAGAGAGGGCAAGTTCACGCTTGCCTTCTCGTTGCAAGGAAAAGCGTGTCAAAATTGGTACCTGACCTCAAAGAAGCAGAATCGAAAGAAACTGGCCCTGAGACCCGTTGTCATTTCTGTGTGGTGCTGGTGTCGTGGCGCCATCTCTCGTATAGTATCATGCGTACGTAGAACGTACATTGAGAATAGGTCTGCATCCGATGCTTGATCGGCATACCCTTTAAGACGAAGGGACAGCGGGAGCAACTCAATCTCTTGATCGACGCTGGGTGAAACTCCGTCTGATACTTTCTCCCCAGACGGAATTATCAAGTGACTCCATGACATTGTTGACACTCATGGGGCTATTATCTCGTGAGTGTCTAGGGCTGGTAGGGGCATCTCGCGCTGAGGCGCCATAGTACGAAGTGTCTACTTCCATATTACGGTGAGGAGACAATGATGGACTGATGCTAGACCACTCAGTCGGCGTGCTTGCTCCTGAGCCGCGTCCGGCAAGAGTTGTGTCGATCCGAGGAAGGGCGGCGCCTCTCGAAGAAGAGGAAAATCCCCGATTCCGTGATGTAGGCGAGAGCATTGGCGAGGACGGTTCACTGGAGGCGTTGTTCGCGGCAAGAGTGGTGTTATTGTTGTCCGACTCAGACCTCTCTCCATCACCGTGGTCAACGAAGATTTCTGGAACGGCGAACTGCGGCACAGTCGTCATGCGGGCTAACCTCCGAGCCTCGATCTGGCGGCGGAATTGACGAGACCAATACAGCGTATCAAAGAAACCTATGACGGTCTTGCGACGAACCGTCTCTTCAACACGTTGTAACCGCGCCCGCCGTCGTAAGAATTCCTCTAGTCTGGATCGAAAGTTAGCAATGGGCCCTTAGGGCCGGAAGGAACTGGACACTAACCTCAAGCTCTTGCTGTCACTAATCACGTTGTAATGTGCAAGGATCATCAAGCATGACGTGAAAGAGATTCCAAAGTCAGGATCGGCAGACACTAGAACTTCTTCGTAGAAGACGTTCAGTTTCTGCCGTCTGGCCCTTATTGTATCCACAGGAATACGATGGAGGATTCTCTCAAGCTGATCTAGATCAACCCCGTCGAAAGATCTCGACATCCCAAGCGAAGAGTCGCGAGGACTCGTCCGACATTTCTCCAAAATCCTGCCAACTGTGAATTCATCCTCATATATGCGCATGTCGAAAACGCCAGACAGTTCCTATGTACGCAGTTAGTGATACACCTGGTGATATCCCTCTCGAGATGCTTACCCCAAGTAGCCGAGGAAACTGTTCCTTCGAAATATACCCAGTTCCATTGGGATCGAATGTCGCCCATGCTTGCTTGAAGCGACGGAGCTCCTCCCTACTGATGGCATAAAGTCCACTACTTCGCTGGTACACATACGAGAAGCTCTCGAAGATAAGCGACACAAACAAGGAGACGAAGATGTACATGCTGATGATATTCCACGAGATGAAAAGCCCGCGCGCCCAGGCCTCGCTGCCGCAGTCACTCTCGAAAAATTGGTCCGTGAGTGTGCATTGGGGCGGTCGCATTGTCGCAAAATCTTCCATCAGCTGGTTCCAACCCTCTCCACAACTTGTGCGGAACAGGAAGATTAGAGCCTTAGGAACATCCCTGAAGTTGAGGTTACTGGTCTCCTTCCCGCCAAACTTGGTGAGACCAAAAGTTTGTGTCATAGCAATGGCATATACGAGAAATAAGACGAACCACGTAGCTAAGAGGTTACCAATCGCTGTAAGACTAGCTGCGGCTGTTTTGAAGAGTTGATCAAGCTGGTTGTTCCTTGGGATAATAAGAAGGGTTATGGATACCAGGAACAGCTTGTTCAACTCTATAATGGTTTGGCTCGTAGAAGAACCGAAAACAAGTAAGGTGGTGACAAAGGCCCCGGAGACCGACACGACAGAGTAAAGGTCCCACGAGCTTTTGCTAAAACGCTGCCAGCCCAGTCCGATGAAGCGGATCAGCACGTTCGCGATATAAAACCAAGTGAACAGGAAGAATAAAGCTTCTAAAATAAGGGTCAGTCTATCTATTGCCACATGGTGAGTAGCTAGAAGACTTACCTCTCGTCATGTCCCACCAAGAGACTGAGGGATAGAACTCAAGGATAAGGAGTGTCAAATGAAGCAGAAGTATCGTTGTGACACATCTCGCCCATCTGCCATGTTTCTTGACGGCGATACGGTAGCACCAGACCCTCCATCTTTTACTTCTCGCGCTGATCGACCTCTTGGACGGTGAAATCTGACGAAGGAGGTTTCGCAATTCCAGCCAGGAGCGCTGCTCGGCAGTCAAGAACGCAACCCCAGTCTGCTCCGTGTAATTTCGCATAAAGACAGACACGAACAGAGTCAAGACGAAAACAGCACCGAGCAAATTGAAGACTATAAAGTAAAGACCGTTTTCTTGAGAGGCGAAAGGCTGGGGTTGAAGGCCTTTTCCCGTTATACTCATCGCGCTCGATTGGACGTCTATCCAACCCTCTTGGGACACAATCTGGAAAAGAATGAAAAGAGCGTCGCCGAAATTATCGAAGCTGTAGTAATTATTTGCGGCCACTCTTGGAGCCAGAACATCCCAATTAAACGGGTTGCTTTTGTATTCGTCCATACAATACGCTAAGTTGCCGTTTGTAATATTGCCATCATTGCATGAAATCATTCTCCCGTTGAAAAGAGTAACGCCATAAATGGCGAACGGGATGAGAAAACCAATGGAGACAAATGCAGCCTAGACGATTGTGAGTTGAAAGTTTCCAAGAAACATACAAGATAGTCTACTTACGGAAATAACCTTCCATCCTCCAACAATGATCACCGAATGGAAGGTGTCCCTGGCGCTGTCACTCACGTTGAGCAGTCTCAAAGCTCTCAGAGCTTTGAAAGCTCCAACAGCTCTAGAAGCTGTCCCGTCTTGGAAGAGAGACGTTATGACATTGATCCAGAGAGTTATCAAGACAATCCCATCTATAAACCCCCATGAGCTGCGGAAATACGCATTGGGTGTCCAGAAGAATCCATCCGCGACGACTTTTATGATAGCCTCAATAGTGAACACCGCTGCAAAGCCCATGTCGGTCCATACATACCAATTGCGGACATTGTACGTGCGATCGATGATGTTCCCGTCCTGATCAGTCACTAATTCTCGCTGCTTCATCGAATAGTCTCGCTGATATATTGGTGTTGTTATACATGCAATCAAGACCATAGCAACGATAGCTGCATAGATGAACGCAGAGAAAGTATACCAGACGGGCTTATACGGATCCACGCCCTCGAAACGTTGGGTACCGCGCCCTGGCCCGACAATGCGTTGGCAGAATCTTCGAACAGGGTGGTCCGGCGCGAATATATAGAGAGACATGTTGTATTTCGGATGCTTTTGCAGGTATTCTCTCTGCGCTCGCTTTCGTTGCTCCGCAGCGGAAACGACCTCCCTCGCCATAGTTCTAGGGTCCAGATGATCATACTCGCGAGAGAACTTGAGTTTCGAATAGAATGGGTTGGGCTCCCGATTGGTCAGTAGCGCCATCGTCTTGCTCCAAATTCTTGACATGAATCCAGGACGCACTGGTCCTTCTTGGGCTACCGCCAGCGGTATGCTATCTGCCCCACGAGGTTCCAGAGGCGTATCTTGTTCATCAAGGAACTCGTGCACCACTGCATCTTTCAGCAACATCTCAAGAGCTGCCGGGCCATGGTCCAGAGGATCCTGATACCGATGACTGTTGCGACCAAATTTGAATATTGAGAAAAGGGGAAGATTTCCTTGAGAAGGGCCAGCGAGTTGTTTCTGTTGTAGAAACGCTTTGACCTGTTGAAGCCGCTTCTCATCTTCGGAGACATCAAAACTCTCCTGGATGACAGCAATGAACATGTTAAGGATGATAAAGCTGGCCAGAATAAACCACATAATGAAGAAGGAGGCCGATATCCAAGAAGTATGAAAACCAGAAGTGAAGTCCGTCGAATTGTAGAGTATTGTGGTCCAGTTCTCGCTTGATAAAATCTGGTACATCCCAAGGAAGGCGTTGTATATAGAAAAGAAGCTGACTTGGATGGTGTTGCCATTGTCATCATCTTGCGGGATCTGGCCACGAAACAGCTGCACTGCAAATATGGCGGCAAGAAATGTTATCAAAAACACAAATAATATAAGGTTAAGTAGACCGACCGCGTTACGGAACACGATCATAATAAGGTCTCTTGTCACAGAAAAGGCGAGGACAACCCGGTAGACCCGAAGTACTTGAAAGAGGGTGAGAGCCGAGTATAGACGCTCTGAGTTCCTGATTGACGGGATCAGAATTACACAAGTGATCACCGCGAGCCCCAAATCAACCCAATTGCGACGGCTCTTATGGAATTGCCGCCAGTCGGAGAGAAAACGAAGGATGATCTCGAATAATAGAACGATGGTGACACCAATCTCGGTACTGTTAATGAACGCCTCACGATCCTCGCCCATAATGGAACTCCTCAGGCATTGAACAACCAAGTCGAAAGAGACGAGAGAAATCCACAGCCAATAGGTCCTATTGTACAGATATTTAAGGCGACTGACCTTGAGAGGCGTCGTCTCACGTTGATCAATCTCATCGATCTTATCAACTGCAAAGGCACTCCGCTTGCTCTCTTCTCGGATGACCTGGAACGACGAGGTGATAACCGCGACCAGCAAGTTAACCAGCCACAGACTAAGGATCACAATACCAGCAGCGAAGAACAGAGCTGACGCAAGGTAGTCGCTGTCAGTAGTATAATAGAGAAGATCTGTAAACGTATTTGAGCTCATGATGACAAAGACGAGTTCAAGAGACTGGAGGATGTTGTCGAAGCTGATAGTGCCATTGTAAGGATTAGATCCTTCCACACACACAGAACCCTGGGGGCACAAGTATCCCTTGGGTGTGAAGCTGGATGGGAACCCAGCAGCGGTGATCCATGGTTTCTTTGACCCGTCAACTGCGTCAAGATAGCCACCGCAAAATTGAATGGTACCGTAAGGATCATTTAGTGTAAAGTTATCTTGACCGTCCTGTCCAATCCATACGCATGTGCGTCTTAAGCTCGATTTGAAGCTCTGAATTCCGACAATGGCAAAAAGAAGCCAGAAAAAGCCAATCAGGAATGCGACATGGACCAGCAAAGGAGCAGCCTTTTTGAGACTTCGAAGGATCACCTTGTTTCATGTTAGCCGTACTCCCACAATCGTTTATGATACAGCATAGCTTACAGAGGTTCCATTGGTGAGTCCCAGGAGGCGCAGAATTCGGAGACAGCTCATCATACGAAAGACGTACATGTGATGGTCGAACTCATACCCTGTTAAAGAAAGTACAAATGAGATCCAGTAGGACACAACAGCAACAAAATCGAGACGATTGAAAGAGTGGCGGAGAAAGGCACGATGTGCAAGTCGGACCCGCTGCCTCTGCAGAGGATCATCTAGATCTTCTTGAGGGTGCATGCCTGTGAACGTCCGAATGACAGAAGGCTGTGGTTCCATTTGCTCTTTAGTTTTCCTCGTAGAGAACTGGCGCTGTAGCGTGAAAAGATTCCTTCCCTTCTCAGCCAATGCTTTCTTCAGGCCTAATGACCGATTCAGAGTGCTATACTCTGTGGGGTTCTTGATAAATCCTGACACCAAGATCCTCGCGATCAACTCCAGGGTGTATATAACAAAGATGGCAAAAAATGCATAGTCCAGATTGGACGCCCCCCAGTGTCTTGATCTTGGATGCACAAACACCGGTTGCCCAGACTCAACGGCGAGCAGAACGGTCTGAATGACGATGATCACCAGGATAAAAGGCTCCGTGACAGGGTGCACGAGGATATCACATAGTCGCATGCGCAAAGGATTGTCAGGGGCGAGAATTCCGAGCGATCTGCCTCTGAGCGGATTAGAACGTTGTCTCCATGCCGTGCTCGAGGGTCGCGGCTTTTCCATAGGAGGCTCCAGCTGCAGTGACTTAGCGGAGGACACATCATGCGCATATTCTGTCATCGCAGGAAGCGGAGGCGGTCCTTCGAGCCGCGCGCTCTTCGACGAATCTTTGCGCTTCAATGACTGCTCCACCAGCTCCGGTTCGTTACTTAGGTTAACCACACGCTGGGACATCATCCGCATCATCGAACTAGCTCTTGATAATGCGGAACCAGATGCTGAAGGTGATAGGGATCGAGAACGTTCCGCACGTCTTCCTCTTAAACCGCTTTCGAGATTCGGTAGATCGTCACCGAGTCGTGAACCCGGCTGAGTCCCATCAGGAAAATGGACCGTGTGCGTGCTGCTCCGATCATCGTGCAATTTTCCGGCATCTGATGCCCCGTCGATTGGCTGGAGATACTGCCGGTTTGTCAAAGGTGTTGTGTCTTCGTTCGTATCTGTAGGAGCAAAGTAATCATCCGCATCGTTCATGCTATCGCGCCCCCTCAACCCATCATAGAGATTATCCTCCATAGAGGCCAGCCTCTTTGGATATGACGGAGGTGTCCGCGGTTGTGAGCTATCGAAACTGAGCCCGACGGATGTCATCGCCTGCGCGAAACCTCCTAAATCTTCGATGGGAGAAGGGTTATCCATATCGGAGACATATGGAGACGGTACAAGTCGCGCGCCTGCAGGTGCTGGCTGATTCACATGAAAGCCAGTCCTCTCAATTGGGCTGGGAGAGTCTTCTGCAATGCGTTCATATCTCCTCAACGATCCTCTCCCGATCAACGACCGTCTGGACCCATGTGTGCTGAGAGGACTACCAACGCTAGTCGTTCGTCCTCTGCGACCACGTCCATCTGGGGCAACGGCCTCGGGGGGCCTTGATAGATCCTGTAATGGTATCGATCCGTTTCCAGGTCGGATATCCTGGTCGCTTTGGTTGTGCGACGCCATTGTCTCTGGCGCGTTACCTGGTCGCAGACATTGCCAGCACCAACAGTCAGAGAGCCCCAGCCACGGGAGAAAGTACCGCACTGCGATATCAGATTTGGAAGAAGAGAATGGCTTTGAAAACGGATCGTTTCGAGGGTCGTTTGGAGAATGAAAAAACACGAGCGAGAGACTTAGCGAACTGAGGCTCCTGAAGGTCAGCGGGGACTTGTTTCAGGGGGAGAAAAATGCAAGGATAGGCTGAACGGATGCTCGTCGGTTGAAATACGTTCGATCGAGCTCTCGTGTCTAACGAGTGTGAAGAGAATCGAGTCGACACCTTTCCCACAAGATAGCCGGTTTGGCTATTCCTGAGTAGCCCAGGATGGCTTCTTCTGTGGCTCTCCTAGACTGTCTCAAGCTGTGGCTTTGCTGACGATGGTGGCCCGCTTTCCTGGTGGAGCTAAACAGGTACCGGCAACTTTATGCTGCGGCCCGTTTGACACATGATGAGTCGCAAACCCAAGTCAATTCGAGTAGAAATAATGGAGATATTAAGTTCATATCGGTATTTACTTCGTCCATTTTGGCCTTTTTTCCTGTTTTGATTGTACCACCCTGTGTGGGAGCTTCTTTGCGCTAGTGTCGTCGACCATCTACATTCCCAGTGGGCGCAACGCGGTCTACGCGCAAGTGGGTAGGCAGGATAACGGGTCGAGCCTAGGGGCTAGAATGATTTACCTTACATAGTAGTACGTGGCTTCCATAAATAAACTTCTCTACGTATTTGACACAGATTAGGGACACAGCTCCAACATAGGAGTCCAGCCATAGGCTAAAGTACAGGAAATTTTTGGTAGTTGGTAACCATACAACATCGTCATTAATCCGTTTCCATGCGATCACTGGGATTCGATCCCTTCTCCTTGACCTGTCTTCGAATTCCCTCTAGAAAGGCCTCAACCGCGTCACCACCGCCAAGAGGGACCCCGCCTCTGCGCATGAATCCTCCATTTTCTACTGATATCTTGAGGGCCTCACTGATGCTCGGTAAGCCACCGTCTCGTAGAGCGACAGTCAAACTTCCAAGGCTCTGGGTGAATTGTGGTGAACGCAGCACCCTCCTAAGGATATCTTTTTTCTGAGATAGATCAAGCGACTGCAACGCTGCCTGTGCGGTCTCGGCATTGGTATCGACAGCGGACACATCATCAATGTCCTGTGCAAGTAGGAGTAATGCGGGTGGTAGAAAGCTCAAGAGGTGATCGACTGTCTTCAAGTCTGCAGATTCGACCAAAGGGATGGTAGTGGAGGGAGGAAGAAGGTCCGGAAGGGTAGTGAAGGGTCTTTCAGGATCTTCTGCTCGAGGCCCTTGTCCTCCTTGTAGAGACCGGAGAAACTCCTGTACGACCAGTGACGGATCTGACGAAGCAGTTGCCCTAGGTAATCCGAGTAAGCTCGGGATCGAGAATATCGAAATATCATTGTGGACGGTAAAGCTGGCTTGCAAATGGGATGTAGAAAGGAATGTGACATCACCGTCACTGGAATGCAAGACAGAAAGAAGAAGCACATCGATTCCATGAAGCGGTGGGCGATTTTGCAATAAGCGCAAGCCCCAACCGCGACCATCATGCACATGCTAGAACTCAGACTCAGAGAGTTGTACCTACGCTCGTCCACCGTCCGCGCCGCCTTCTCGCGCCTCCTCACCCTCTTCCCGGATATCTCCTCCAGTAGCATCCATTCCAGCTCCCCCGCTGTTGCCGCTGTGGTTATGGTTGGGATCGTGATCCACACCTTCTACGTCCTCCATGGTTTCGTCGTCATCACCGCCACCAGGACCCCTAGGAAGACTGGCGATCTCTTGCGAAACATCAACCTCTTCTCCCTGCAGTAGCGTGTTAACAATCTCTCCCAGCTTGAGATCTCTGGGACTGAAATAGTTTGGGTTTCCCCTCTCATGCTGGCTCTTGGACTGCAGCCAGAAGAGATACCGCTGGGAACTCGATGAGAACTTCAGCACGAAAATCCGGCCGTTTGTCGGTGCGTGGGAAGTAGAGTGGTTATATGGGGTGAAGCTGCCGTCAGATGGGACCATGACCAGGTCGAGCTCTGGTTCAGTAAGAGGGGCAGATCGCGGACGCCAACAAAAGTGGATCAGTTCATCTTCGGAGTATAGATAGATGTATCCAGGTGTGGGCTTTGGCTTGGCTCTGGGAGGGTCGGCAGAGGTCTGTATAAAGCATCAGTTAGCTCACAATATTGGCCGGAGACCACACCACTGCAGCCAAGCATCGCAGAACCGAACCAGAGGGATAGCACTTACATCCAAGTCGCAGATACCTGCTTTGAAGGTGATGATGGGTGCTATGGACATGACGGGCGAGAGTGACAGATGATGGTCGTAAAAGGTAAAAGTGAAGGAAAAGATATACCCGTGTCACGTAGTCAACCAAGGGTACGTCAGTGTTGGTGTTTTGCTGTTCCATAAGAGCTCCGAGTAATCAGCGGATCCTCCAGGCCTTGCACAGATGGTCTGTACAGTCTGCCGCAGCACAGTTCACTTATCAGGCGTTGGCTAGAGCTCCAAATCGGCACTAGCGCATTTCGGTTAATTGATAGGGCTCGAGTTCCCACAAACCTCAGGATTTCCCGCTCTGGGCCGCACCAAGTCAGTCACTTCAATCCAACAACCACCGCCGTCGACAAACCACCACCCCTTCCCTACTTTCTTTTCAAGCGACCCTTCGTCCCCAGCAGCCAATATGTCGGATTCTACTGTTGGCCAGACGAAGCAGTTTGGAAAGGGTCAGAGGACCGTTCCGCACCACACCCAGAAGGCCCAGAAATGGTACCCCGTGGATGACGAACCCCAGCCAAAGAAAGTCAGTACAATCCTTGTCGAGAATGAAAAAGAAAAAGGAGGATCGAGATGCGACTACTATCATCTGTGCAATTACCGCGCCGGTCTGATGACTTCGCGGCTACGCCCGATGGCCGGTGTCGATATGAGCATAGTTGATATACAAAGTTGCATATCCAGGACTACGTTTGGAAACGAAACGCACAATTGAAAAAAGAATTTGGATTCTGACATGTTTTGCAAAATAACAGGTTCGCAAGAGCATTCAGCCTACGAAGCTCCGGGAAAGCCTCCAGCCTGGTACTGTCCTGATCCTCCTGGCCGGTCGTTTCCGTGGCAAGCGTGTTGTTCTCTTGAAGCACCTGTCTGAGGGTGTCCTCCTCGTGACCGGTCCCTTCAAGATCAATGGCGTTCCTCTCCGACGAGTGAACCACCGCTACGTCATCGCCACCAGCACCAAGGTCGACCTCAAGGGAATTGACGAGAAGATCCTCGAGAAGGTCTCCGAGGCCGACTACTTCACCAAGGAGAAGAAGGCCGAGAAGAAGACCGAGGAGGCTTTCTTCAAGCAGGGAGAGAAGCCTGAGGTATGTGTACTCGCACACCGATGCGGTGTGAAGAATGGAAGATTAGAGTTGAAACTAATACCATGATCCTCCATCAACAGAAGAAGAAGGTCACCAGCGCCCGCGCCAGTGACCAGAAGGCCATCGATTCGGTTCTGCTGGCCAACATTAAGAAGGAGCAGTTCCTCGGCAGCTACCTCTCCACCAGCTTCAGCCTCCGAAACGGTGACAAGCCTCACGAGATGAAGTGGTAGATGGCTGTTACGGGATCACGGGTTCGGTGTGTTGGAAGGGGGATGTTTTCACGAGGGGCAACTACTTAGTGTTTTCCAAACCAGTTGGGCAACCATTCGTGGAACATTCATCTTTGTGGGAACGCAAATGGCAATACGCGGGAGGAGAGCTTATGAAATATGTAACTTGATGCGGATACCTTTTCTTTTTCTCTAGGAAAATGTGTCACTCGGGAAAGACACCGGGATATGTTATAATTTCACCTCACAGCCCTCCCAGCGCGGCCGGTTTGCAAAAAAAAAGATCAAAAAATATGAAATACCTTTTTTCCACCCAGTCGGCATGTGCCCACACATGAGGAGCTGGAATGTCTTTCTACATTTGCAATACATGGTACAATTCACTCTCCAATTCCAAGTCTCCGATACAATTCCGAACTGCGCATAAAGAAACGACCGCCATCACCATCCTTCAATCCGTCCAACGAGGAGTTGAATTTCCCATCCCACATTCATATGAATTAGTCGAAACCCCCCAAAACCAATCCTCGTAGATAACCTCCAATTATCATTGATTCTATCAAATCTACCAACGATAAGCGCGCACATCAGATATGCGCACGCTGCTCGGAACCGGACTTGGACTAGATCTATTCACCCGAAGTGGACTAGGCCTAGGGTTTCGATCATCATTAAACACAGGTTCCCCGGATTCTGGACGGAACCTGCGAAGAGGGTATGGCACCCTAGTAAAATTAGTAGCGTCCTAGTTCTGACTTGAGATGGTCATTTGGGTGAATCTCGGTCATGTTTCTACCGCTACTAGGTTTTGGTGAAAATCATACAAGATGACACGCTACAGGGGTATAATTATTGTTATTATCGTCAGAGAATCGTATACAACCAGTTGAAGATAAAAATTGTCTGTTGTAGACGGAGTCTATATAATCATGACTTTCATGCGCTAATCCTTTCATCCGGTGGATATATAGAGACATCTCACGTTATAGTACATTATCGCATGTTTATACAAAAACGCACATACTAGTATTCTCACGAATCTCTCCTCCTCCGACTCCTCCCCTTGCTCACCGTCCCTTTACTAGGAGTCCCACTCCCTTCTCTAATTTTCCTCTTTGACGATTGAATCGCCTTCTTCACTTTCTCTTCGATCTCATGTTCTTCCATCTCCTCTCTCAGATCGTCTTCGATGCTTTCTCCAACCGTTGTCCCGCAGATCCAATCGAGAATTCCCCACGGGCCGAAGTTGCCTTCGCCACCACTGAGCACATGCATGTCTATCCGACGCGCGATACCACCGAGAAAGAAGCTCGTCGGCATTATGGTGTAGCCGGAGTAGGCGAAGGTTTCCTCGATCGAAACGAGTGAGAGGTAGACGATGTATGTAATGAAGTGAAATCGAAAGAGCGTTGCCGGACCGTAGGTCGGGACAAAGTTTGAGATCAAGTACGGCAGAGGGTGGTCGTAATGTGCGGTTAGGGGGTAAGGAGCGCGCAAAGAATGGTACCATGATCGATGCTTTTTCGCGACGAGTGAGCCGCGAGAGTGAAGAATATAGCGATGGGTAAGGTAGCATAACACCTAGAGTAGCATAGGCGAGTTAGCAGCGATTATGGGACTCTCATCCCGCAACTCCAACGATTTGTATACTCCTCGCCAAATTGCGCAACTGAGAATAGATAAGAGAAAAGCACATACCTCTCTAACCAGCAATCCCCGAACTAGATCCTTCACAATCCCCCAAGGCATTGGCAGCCTCATCGAAATCTTCAATGCGCTGCGAACCCCAAGCACCTTCGTTAAGACATATTCAATGCAAGCCTGCGCCGCAATGCTCAATACGAGATTCAACAACCCCCAGCCAGCAACCTTCGCCTCTTTCAGTCCCGTTTTCCTTCTCTTGCTCCCCGCCGGTAGACCAATCTTTCCCTGCGCCTTTATCACCACCGCCGCGGAAGGCGTTAAAACATCAAAGAGAAAGAAGAGTAGCGATGGTACGAGATAGAATAATAAGCGCACGGCTAATGTACCAAATATCTCGACTCGTAGCGGTGGATGCGACAGCACCAGGGTCATCCATGTCATGTAGAAAAAGAGCAGATTCAGACTCGTGCTGTACGAGGAGAACGCTGGGATAAGAAAAAATGAGAGCACTGGGATTGAGAATATTGCGTCCATGATGACGCCGTTGAAGTCAAGAGGACAATGCTCCTCTGCTGGAAGAAAATGGGGGGGGCAATTTGCCAGTTTTCTGTTTAGCGCGTTCTAGGAATTTTTCCTGCGAACAGTCTTGTTGACATCGGTTCGAGGAATTAGATGCATAGGAATTGGTGCAGTACGTCGAATGTCAGAGATGGTGTCGCGCAATATAGACAAGCATATTCTTGGCTTTCTTATCTTAACGAATCTGTATTCGTAACCATTCAAGAAATATGTGAGCGGTAGTACGTACTTACAACCCTTTCTCGCTTTAGAAACTTGATTGCGCAAAGCGATAACCAATAATGGCCACTACGTCACTCGGCCAACCGACCGGAAAATCGGTAAAAGTGAAATTCCGACTTTGGTTAAGATCGATAAGAACAAGATTCACTTTCCTAACTTGGTCTCCACTCCTCAGTAATTATTGATTCATGTTATTATTGTTTCAACGCCAGAGATATAACGTCATATTTATAGTAGTCTAGTTTAACAATTATCAGTATAACGGTTATTTAGTAACATACTCGTCCTGTTCCTACATTGCGCATAGACCTTGTATGCGCCTTCCTGATATCACATCGTAATAAGTATGCAAGATATATATATATAGGACTCTTTACTCCCTTGCAGCCTTTTGATACTCGTCCCAAAATCGCTCAACAATGCGCCACAGCAAGTCCAAGTCCCGGAGACTTCCTTCCACATGGTACCCAAAGAGGACACCACCAATCTGCCATACGACTTCCGACCACAATTTCATGGGCATTGCCGTATTCACACGGGTGAAGAATTCGAGAGCGCGCTCAATAGTCACTGCTAATGATTTGTTGGTGAAGACGAGAGCACTATGTTTAGCCACAAGGTTAGCGTCGGTACGTGGACCTGGAAAATAAGGAACACATAGAAAGATACTTACGCGCGAACGAAGAATACGATGATTGGTCTATTTTGCATCAGTTCTCGGTGCACCCTCAGCCCATGAACCCAGAACTGCTCTCTTGCACTGGCATCCGACACGTTCGCTATCTCTGCTTGGCTGATACCATGGAGAATAGAAACTAGAGATGCAGCAGACCATGACCGGTCATGTTCCTTCTGAATAGTCAGATTATAGCTCCGCTCATATCATAATCCACAAGACTTGTGTGTGTTTAGCTCACTTTACGACTTCCGAGACCTCCCCTACGCTGCTCGCGAAAGAAGCTTACCCATCTGATGACTCCTGGGTTGAGGCCGGTGTCGTTCGAATACTCCAAAACTATGGCAGCCGCACGTTCGACAGCTTCTATGGATGCTGCTTCTACATGAGAAAGCCACGTTCCTGGCCCGGCGATGCCCTTACGCCTTGTGAAGTCTGATATGCCCTCCATATCGCGAAATTGGTCGGAGGCTCCGAGTTTCTGAAAGTGCGTGGATTGCATATACTGGAGGAAGTGGAGACGTGTGACCGGCTGCCAATCTCTGATGTCTTCAAAAGAACAGTTGAGAAGCCCCCAGCATGAGTCAACCGCGTGGAAATAATCGAGAGTTAGCTGAGATGCCGGCTCTCTGTTAATGGGAGAGTAGATGTAGAGAGCATGAGTGAGCGGAACAAGGACAGAGATGATGAAAATTGACTTCAGACTGGACCAGCCTTTCAGGGGAGTCATTTTTCACAGTGAGATGATGGTAGATCATGTATCTGAAACCAACAAGACGCCCTCAAGACAGTGTTTGTAGAGACGAATTGACCGTCTAAGCTGAAGCTGAGCATGCTTCTGCCGTGATGATTTGGTAGACTGTGAAACTGAAAAAGGAAACCGCAGCCCTGAGGTCAGATTCAGTGGATGACACTCTGCTAGCAGGAGCCGAACGCGCTCAGGATGTCCTTTTTAGGATGACCAATTCAATATTTTGATAGTCCGAGTCGCTTACCGAGGAAATAATTATACTTTCTTTGTTCCTTCTGAGACGCATAGGTTACTACGATCTCCTACAGGCCTCAAGGAGATCCATACTAACTCCCTCCTTCACGTCCTCGAGAGGAATGGCATTAGCACCCCTTCGAACTAGCTTGCAAGTAAGGCTAGACAGGCTATGATAAAGACAATGTGCAAGCCCTTCTCATTACTCGTACGCTCGTGCTTTGATATAAGCTCTAGCGGCCGCTATAAGGATTGATCCGCAACAGGGTATCTTTCATACAAATCCTGGTGAACTACCGAGGAACCTCAATAGCTTTCTCACGAGTTGGAGGGCAATCCGTATTTCCTGCCCCAGTTCCATGTGGTTTTGCTAAGGTCTGGAATCACCCACAGGAAAATAAGACTACTAGCCCAGTTAGTGAGGGTATCGAGCAGATTGCTGTTCCTCGGGCTGGAACCGAGACTGGTCCCCCTCATCAGGTGGCCAACCATCATAGTGGTGATCAAATAATCGCCTCGTTCCAGTGCTTTAATCGAGATTCGGGCGACTTCTTCCGGAGTCTGTGGCTTATCTGCTTCCTCAAGCTTTTTGGTGAGCTCTGGCTTGAGCTTCTCTTCATTTTCGAATCCGGGGCTCGATATTCCCATGGGGAAGATAGTATGGATCTTTACGTCAACAGCAGGCGCCGCATTATTCGAGTTCCGGCGTGCTCCATTGTACATCTCAACCTCCTGGCATAGGGTATCCGATAAGGAACGCATTGCCGCTTTCGCGGGCGAGTATGGAGCGTAACCTGTCACCGGGACAAAGGCAAGGACGGACGAGGTGAAAATAAGATGCCTTCTCCGGGACGGCAGATTGGTAGCATTTTCTCTCTCACCAGGAGCAATTGGAGTGAACCATTTCTTCAACGTTGCATATGCAGTATACGCGGCGGTCCAGTAGATGGTATCCATCTGATCTCTCAGGGTCTGAATGGGAGTCTCGATGAAGAATCCTGGATGGCAGTAGCCCGCACAGCACCAAACAATATCTGGTGCTTCTCCACCATTCCATTCCGTCACTTCATTTATAATGCGCTCAGCTTCCGCCGGGTCTGTTAGATCAGCACTGATGAAGTGAAACTTTTGTTTCTGAGCATTCAACGCTGCGGCCTGGACAGAGTGTCAGCAAGCACGCCAGATGCTTGGATGGCAAATAACATGCCTTGATACTATCGAGGGCGTTTTCGAGTTTCTTCACAGTCCGGGACACGATCACAACGTTGGCTCCTTTCTCCGCTAGCTGAATGGCAACCGCTCTTCCCATGCCATCAGAACCACCAGTGACGACGGCAGTCTATTCCGAAACGAAAAAGAGTCAGTCAATATGAAGTATAAAACGGATGTAATATGAAAAGCGTACCCTGCCATCTATGGGGAATACATTCTTCACACCGAACCCGAACATCCCGGCTAAACAGTACATGATAACGCCGCATAAAAGGACAGAGATCGCGATGCCAATGGCGGAAGAAGACATGAGCAACGAGTGGACGTGTATTTCCGGAGAGAGCGACTGGATCTCAGAAGACGAGATATGAATAAGCTGATGGGCTCTAGGAGATAAACATCCAGGCGGGCCTGGAAGCTTTTGCCCCGATCAAGATCTTGTATTTGTCGTCTTATTGGAAGGAACGAGGAGGGCGGCCCGGGGCGTTGCTTGGGATGCTTTTTTGGGAATAGCGCGGTAAAGGCGGTGAGAATCGACCCAAAATTTTATCATCGGGTTTATCGAAATATTCGAAGCGGGAAAAGAATGCTCTCTGGGCGAAGACCGTCACAACTGCTTTAATCCTTAATTTCGAGCGACCATGGGCAAGAAAAGAAAGGCTAGTGGCCGCGCATCCGGAAAGCCCTCCGTGAAGGAAAGTGAGGCGCTGAACCGTTCGAAATTCGCCCTGGAGGAGAGGTTCGACGACTTGGAGGATGACTTTCAAGCCGGTCGGGATCAGATTCTGCTAGAAGAGGGACCGGAGGCCAAGAGACAAAGAAAGCTACAGGAAAAGGGTGTGTGGACATTGAAATGGTCTTGGTTACTGATTTGCTGATCATATTACAGACGAGCTTCTAGCACTCTCTGATGAAGAAGTGCTCGGTTACGAGTCCGTAGACGAGGATGAACTTGACGATGAAGACGATTTCGATGATGTCGATGATGAGGAGGATTACGATCAGGATGATGGTCGTACTTCCAAGAAGTCCCGACATCTGCGCGACTCTTCCAGTCCACTCTCCAGAGCCGGCGATGACGAAGAAGATGAGGAGGGAATTGCCGCTTGGGGAACATCGAAGAAAGATCTCTATAATGCTGACAATATCGAAACGGAGGCGGACGCCTTGGAAGAGGAGGAAGAGGCGAAAAAGCTGCAGCAGAAGCATCTGCGATCTATAAAGGAGGAAGACTTTGGCTTCGATGAGACGGAATGGCTCGATGCAGGCAAGGGACAGGAAGACGAAGAGGAGGACGCCGGAGAAGTGACGGAAGTCCTGCCTCAGCTCGAGGTTACGGATGATATGAGTTCAGAAGAGCAGCTGAAGATCTTGAAGTCGAGATATCCTGAGTTTGAGCCATTAGCGAAAGATTTCGTCGACCTCCAAGCGACCCACAAAGAGCTACAACTTGCTGCGAAGGCATCAGGAGCTTCCAAACCTCTAGATCCTACGAAGCCCACACCCGTGCCTGTGACGAAGCTTCGTGCGCTGTCGGCTTATCTGGGTGCGATTAGTTTATACTTCATGCTGCTCACCTCTCCTGCACAAAATGGCGAGAAAAAACCTATGGCTCTGCCCGCTTCCCAGTTGAGAGATCATTCCATAATGGGTTCGTTGGTCCAGTTCCGAAAGCTTTGGGAATCCGTCAAAGATTTGCGGGAACCAACCGTCGCCGACACCGCCAGTGCCGACGAGGACGAGTCCGATGTTGAAATGGAAGAAGCTACTCCGGAGCTGGTGGAGAAGAAGGCGAAGGAAGCGCAGCCTTCTAAGTCGACGAAGAAACTCAGCAGAGCACAACGCGCCGCTGAGACGGCGAAGGCTGCGGCCGAGGCACGTCGGGCAGAGAGGCTGCGCGAAACGGAAGCCGGTCTGGTTGACTTGTCGAACCTGCTGGCTCAGAAGGGCAGGCAACCCAAGATCAAGAAGGCGAAGGTTACTTTCAGAGACAAAGACTCCGATTTCGGCGACGAAGATGCTCTTACCACACGCGAAGCCGAAGAGAAGGCGAAGCAGCGACGGTCGCTGCGTTTCTATACCTCTCAACTAGCACAGAAGGCCAACAAGCGTGGTGCTGCTGGTCGGGATGCTGGTGGAGATGCAGATCTACCTTACCGTGAACGTCTGAAGGATCGCCAGGCTCGACAGAACGCGCAGGCCGAGAAGCGAGGTCGGCAAGAAGCGGACGAGCTGGGTGCTGACAGCGACGAAGAAGACCACCGTATTGCTGGTGAGCTCCGTGGGGAAGGTGCTGGCACGGATGAGGACGACTACTACGACATGGTCGCCGCTAAGTCCAAACAGCGCAAAACAGAGAAGAAGGCGCGCGCTGATGCTTACGCCCAGGCAGCCCGCGACGGCGGCCATATTGAGATTCAAGAAGAGATCGGTCCCGATGGCAAACGTGCCATCACCTACCAGATCGAGAAGAATAAAGGTCTGGCACCTAAGCGGAACAAAGACGTCCGCAACCCACGTGTCAAGAAGAGGAAGAAGTTCGAACAGAAGCAGAAGAGACTGGGTAGCATTCGCCAGGTTTATAAGGGTGGCGAGGGACCTGGTGGATATGCTGGTGAACTTACGGGTATCAAGAAGAATCTAGTCAAGAGTGTCAAGCTTTAAAAGGCATCTTCTGGCTGGTTTTTCTTTCTGGTGGCTATATCTATTTTTGGGCGTTCTTGTATAGGGTGGTATAAAAGTCGGAGTTGCCTCTGTACCTTCATCTCTTACATAGTTTACCTAAAGATACCGATCAACTTGATCAATATTGCCCGTGTTACTCAGAGAAGTTCTTCGATCCTCTATTCCTATTATCAGGCTACTTGGTTCTTATAAAGATACATGGTGACTACCTTCGCAGATGGAAAGAACGCGCTTCAACTTATTGTCACCGTACCTTGCAAGGAGACAACAATCCTCCTTTCTCATCAACCATTCAGCTCTCGCTTCAACCCCGGCGGCAAGTATCTGTCCTCTCCAGAAGAGCATTAAGGAGGTCCCTAGCACCTCCAGCTTTAGAAGTTCCCCCACCCTTATTCGAAAAGGACAATCGCACGAAGTCTCTAGCTATAGCTTCCTACACAGAAAATAGCAATGTTAATATGAGCGCTGTCTGTACTTTCTAGCCTAGGTTGTCTTGTTCTTCTCTGCCATGTGGAATTGTACATACCGCTTGTTCCAGAGCATCCGTCTCTTCAGCTGACATTTTTGCGCAGGCAGCTACCAGGTTCTCACCACGAGCAGACATGGTCGCGATCTCGTTGGCCCGATCAACGATTGCTTGGGGGATTCCGTTCATTGCAGCACAACTAAATTATTTGTTAGTCTGACATCACAGATTCCACAGCAGAGATAGCTGGATATACATTGTTCCGAAGCTCTCATTACTGCGGCCTAGGACGAAGCTTGATACATGTTAATTGCAATTGTCAATATTGCGCGGTTAGGAGAATTGAAGGTTCCAAACTTGTAGAGATAAGTAATCTGCGTTCCGATTCTCTTGCTTCTTTTGTCGATTTGGACGTCCATATGTCCGAATTGTAGCTCAGGTTGGGGTTCGAGAAATCTATTCTCGAAGATTTCATGGAAATGCGTTGCGGCTAAGACCTTGGGTCGGTTGTCGTCGAGATCTAGGAGATATTCCAAGACGCCACAAACCAGTCCTGCTCCATCTAAGGAGAAAATGTCAGAATCTCAAACTGCTAGACGAAGGGAGGTTGGCAATTTACGAACCGCTCCAATTTGTCCCTTTACCGAATTCGTCTATGATTAGTAGACTTCGGTTGGTGGCCATCTTCAGAGCTAGCGACATCTGCTGCAAGTCGATCATGAAAGTACTCTGGCCCTATGAAAGCATAAGGCGACGAATTGCATCGAGACTAAACTCGCTAGTGAATGGGCAATTCACTGACTTTTGAAACAGTCTCTCGAGTAGTTACCCTTGTGAGGATCTTATCTGTGACGCCAATTTCCGCGCTCTCCGCAGGAACGAAGCTACGCTCTTAGACGACGCCGTACAATTCTCATCTCAGACAGCCCTGGAGCCTTTGCGTTCACTCACCTGCCTATGTGGGCTAAGTAGACGATCAGGCCAACCTTGGTGACAAGTTAGCAGCTTTAATCTTCAATTATACTTAGACATCACACCTGCTTCATATACACGCTCTTGCCTGAATAATTTGGTCCTGTCAGCAATAGCATGCTTGGACCTCGATGAATTTCTTGGGAAGCGAGAAAACCCGATAATGGTGCACTGGTTCCTGTCTCTCCATCGATTCCTTGGCCGCCCAAAAGGAACGTATCATTGGGGACGTATGACGGAACAGTAAGCTCCTGGAGGAGATGACTTGTAGGAGTGAGCAACGGATAGATGACATGACGAAGCTTTCGTTCTTTACCGGCCTCCTTTGACTTTGATAACATTTTCATTTCTCATACGCGGCCGTACCAGTTTGTACAGCATAGCTGCCTGTGCCATCGCAAGAAGACTGAAGAAGCTTCAGCTTTCAGACCCAATCATTATAGGGCGCACGCTCACCTGTCCAGTTCTCCACAGATCTCGGATGCTTTCAATAGATTCTGTTCGAACTGCAAGACCTTCTGAGCAAGTTCATACACAATCTCGATCTCTTTCTCTGGGAAGTTCTCAGTTTCCCAAGAACGAAGCCATCATCGAGCGATCTTACCACATATAAGTCCGTATATATCTCCCAGTTTATCGTCCATTTCTCTCATCCTGAAGTCTTTAAAGTATGCCCTATTTTCTGTAACAAACATCTGCTCCCATTCTTCCTCGTTACCATTGTAAGCTGCTGTGCCTTCTTCAGTGAGAGGTATAGCGATATTGAAGCCAAGTTGAGGAAAATATATCACGTTCACGTCAATGTCAAGTTCCTCTGGAATAGTCATGGCAATGTCTATCGCAACTTGTTTCAACAGGCTGTCTAGTCCGTTATATCTATCCTTAAGCGTATCGAGTTCTCCATCTATTCCCGGTTTTACAACCGTACGATGTTGCTCCTCGGAGCTATCAATGTCGACCTAGTGTGGTCAGTCTTCAGCTCTGAACGATCCATGAGATAACAGACAATCTCATGTATGATTCTTCCCACTCTGCGAAGTTCTGCGGCATTGAGTACTTCGAGCGCCTTCTTCTTGTCAGCACTCTCCGGGTATTTCACTTTCCATTTTGTCTTGCCTTGGTCCGCAAAGGGAGTGACTCTCCTCCAACGACCTCACGCAATGCCTCTTGGATATCAATGCCGTAGAAAGCAAACTGAGCGATTAGTCATCTTCCATCTATGCTGGTATCTATTGACCTACGGCCAGGAGAGTTCCCCAGACAGTTGTCTTGAAACCAGTGAGCTTTCCATTACCTACACTAACTCCCTTCCGAAGGTTGATCATGACTGGATGAATATTTTTAATTCTTTTCAAAGCAGATACCATCTTCTCCAACGCAGTTGAATTATCAGGTCGTATTAATACTGTGATGAAGCTGTGTCTTGCATTGATGATCTCTAAATCGATGCTAGGGCGAAGGAAATACTGTCTAAGTCGAGATTTGCCCTGCGGAGTGTGGGCAAGACGATGAAATAAGCCGTAGACGGAAAGACTCTCTTTTGAACCAGATGATGCCCTACCCGGACCTTGGTTGAAGGCATTAGGGTGCGACTCAGACTGCAAAATCTGCAAGGATGAGAGTGTGTCTGTGTTGATAAACCTGTTTGATAGACTTAATGAACGGCACATTCCACTGAATGGTCAATTGGCCAAAAAAAGCTTACATTGTGCCTTGCAATGTGAACATTTCAATTGAACGCACACTGAGACGATTGATTTCTGGATCACCAGGCAAGTATTCCGTAGCTCTTCTTCGCTGGAGATAAGTGAGGACAGCACCGGCACAGCCCACGGAGATTGTGTTTTCCATATCGATACAACCGGTCAGGCGCAGGAGCTTTCCTTCTTGAGCTGTAAAACCCAGGTCTTCTTCTCCAACTTGGGCATCATAGGCTAGACCATCTCCCGGTACTAAAAACTGAATGGTGTCATCATTATCAACAGATGTTTCCAGAGCTGCTAGCTTTATCCTGGCGCTTGTATGACTAAACTCCTGTGAGGGACGAATGTCGACTTGATAAGGCAAACGGAATTGAGCTTCTGGAGCTGGTCAGGAACAGTCACCTAAATAAAAGCGCTACAACGTCCATTACCTTCTCCATCTGAGTGTCCTTCTCCCCGCACATTGACAAGCTGATCGGTATGGGCGGTAGTGAGCAGAACGGTCGGTTTCACCTCAAGTTTTACTGCGTACAGGACCGAATTAGCTAGTATTCTGATATAAATGGGAGTGAACACAAACTAGTTTCGACAATGGTTGTATCTGCAACGCGTGCATCTGCGAAGAGATAAAGCTTCTCCTCTCTCGCGACATAGTAGCAGCAGCCCACCGTTCCTCTGTCTTTCATGTCGATAGCCATTATCACCGTATCGAGATCTTCATCCAAGTCCTGTTCGGTGCCTTCTCGAATCTGGTCCTCACAGCTTATATCGGCCGTGGTGCTTGACTGAATATCTGTTATATGCGTCCGGGAACGCCCTTCTTCACTCAGTTTGTGACGCGAGACCCTTGAACTAGAGGCCGTATGAGAAGAACGAAATGCAGCGTCTCGTTTCCTCTTTGGCCTATGGAACGCCATGGTGGACGATTGTTATGGGGTTCTTGGTGAGCTATGGAGAATGATTGTGCTGCGAGGAGCTCTTCGATCGATGGCCTTAGCCCGAATCGGCCGTCGTGCGGATGCTACTGTGAGGTGGGTAGAAGCACTAGCAACTACAGCATAGTGTACTTGAAATTTCAGTGGTGAGATAATCGTGGCTCTATGGTTAATGTTCAAGGGAGTGAGCGTTTAGAATTTATATTAACAGGCTCACATTGAGCGGAGATACTATATATAGTACAGTACATATTCATATGAAATCGTTATTTTACATGACACAATGCAGTTCTTGACCATTCAATACCACCAAAAAGACACCCCTAGGCATAAACACATGCGCCAATTCCTGCTAGATAGATGAAATAAGATAAATACACGCCTAAAAACAATCACAGGTCTAGCCTTTATGCTTCTGACACGACGTCCAGTGCTGATTTATCGGCGTTAAATGTAACGCGGGCAGTTTGTCCAGAGACCACCTCGCCCCGAATAATCTTATCAGCCAACCTATTTCCGATCTCCTTTGCGATGAGACGGTTAAGCGGACGGGCACCGTATCTGGGATCGTATCCTTTATCGCAAAGCCAATCCTTAATCTCATCATCAACCTTCAGTGTCATCCGTCGATCGTCAAGCCGAGACTGGAGCTCCCTGAGCCTGATATCGACGATATCCCTCAGTGCATCCCGAGAAAGTCTCTTGAAGATAATGAACTCATCGATACGATTGAGAAACTCTGGAGGATATGATGCCTGGACTACATCCATCACGGCAGTCTTGATCTCGGGCGAGACTTCACCGCTCTCCGAATTCTTGTAAGAGTGCAAAGGATCTGCTCCGACAAGGATATCAGCGCCAAGGTTAGAAGTCAAAACGATGATGGTGTTTCGGAAATCAACTTTGTGTCCCTGGGAATCCGTGAGGAAGCCCTCATCAAGGACCTGGAGGAGTAATGCAGAAATGTCACGATGAGCCTTCTCAAACTCATCGAAAAGGAGCACAGCATAAGGCTTGCGTCTCACGGCTTCTGTTAGCTGTCCGGCATCGTCGTAGCCTACATATCCAGCTGGCGATCCGATTAGACGGCTAACAGTATGCTTCTCTTGGAACTCGCTCATGTCGAATCTCAGCACTGCTGACTCTGTCGAAAAGAGGAAGCTGGCCATTTTCTTGCAAAGCTCTGTCTTTCCAACACCAGTCGGGCCGAGGAACATGAAAGATGCGAGTGGTTTATTTTCTCCGCTGAGACCAGCTCTCTGCATGCGCACGGCATTGGCGACCGCTGAAAGAGCCTCGTCCTGACCGCGAATGGACTGTCTCAATGTGTCCTCCATATGAATCAATTTCTCGACCTCACCAGCCATTAATTTGTTGACAGGAATGCCGGTGGTTCGAGAGACCACGTTGGCGATATCATCAGGCGTGACTGCATCATGGATGAGACTCTGGCCACCTTCGAGATTGGTCTGAACCTCAGAGCCTTCCTGCGGCAGCTTCTGTTCCAAGTTGGGAATCGTAGAGTATCTCAGTTCTCCTGCCTTGGCGAAGTTTCCTTCTCTCTGAGCCTGTTCGAGTTCAAACCTGGCCTTCTCGAGTTCCTCTTTTGTACGTTTGATTTCTTCAATCTCCGCTTTCTCTTTGTTCCAGATTTCCATCAACTTTCCAACCTCTTCTTGTTTCTGCTTTAGCGTCTCCTGCAACTTCTCTCTGCGCTCCCGGCTGGTAACGTCTGTTTCCTTGCGAAGGGACTCTAGCTCGATCTGGATAGTCGTGATCTCACGGTCTAGCTCTTGGATCGCATCTGGTTTTGATTCCTGTTGCAAACGGAGGGCTGAAGCAGCCTCGTCGACCAGATCAATAGCTTTATCGGGCAAGAAACGGTCGGTGATGTAGCGGTTACTGTACGTTGCTGCAGCTACGAGTGCCGTGTCGGTGATTCTCACTCCATGATGGACTTCGTACTTGTTCTTGATACCTCGCAGTATGGAAATTGTTGCCGCTACGGACGGTTCGCCCACTTGAATCGGTTGGAATCGTCGTGCAAGAGCAACATCTTTCTCGATCAGTCGATACTCGTTCAGGGTCGTCGCACCGCAGCATTGAAGTTCTCCTCTCGACAAAGCCGGTTTCAAAAGGTTGCTAGCATCAATACTACCTTCGGCCTTTCCCAATCCAAGCAGAGTGTGAAGCTCGTCGATGAAGAGAATAACACCACCTTGGGCATCCTCAACCTCTTTCAGAACCGACTTCAAACGCTCTTCGAAGTCTCCCCTGAACTTCGCACCCGCGATGAGTGAACCCAGATCCAATGCAATAACGCGTTTGTTCTTAATACTCTCCGGTACATCTCCTTGCACGATCCTCTGCGCCAATCCCTCAAGAATAGCTGTCTTACCGGTACCGGCAGCACCAATAAGCACAGGGTTATTCTTCGTCCGTCGCGACAAAACTTGGATTGTCCGATGAATCTCTGCGTCTCTTCCAATGACCGGATCAAGCTTGCCCGCTTTTGCCTTAGCCGTCAGATCCACACCATATTGTTCCAAAGCCGGTTTCTCCTGTTCTCCCGACATGTTCATCCGATGGGTACCACCTGGAGGATGCGGTCTGCCATTTGCATAGTGGCGGACAGAGGAGATAGAAGGTAAAACAGTTCTCTGGTATGGAAGAATTCGAGGTGTAACTGCTGCAGCAAAACGAGGTCTCCGCGCAATAGGTAGTCGATTGCATGATGCTATGGCCGAGGGCCGGATGAGACGGCCCCGACCAAGCTGTAATCTTGAAGCCATGGTTGTAGTTCGCGTCTGAGATCGCGAAATCTCTTAGATAGTCAATTGCAATGATTATAGAAAGCTAGGATCTGAAACATACATCATCTGGAGACGATTAAATAGGGCTGTGCTGTCGAGCTCCAGTAGATCCGGACCGTTCTCGAAAGCTCCCAGTGCTTCCAAGGTTCCGAGTGGCGGATTGGATTGGAGCTTTGTCCAAGTCTAGGCGCCGTCACCACTAAGTCATGTGACTGCCCCTCAATGGGGCCTGCTCCTGAAAAAAAAAAACACAACCCAATTTTTTGGACACCCTTGAAAAACTTCAGACCTCCCGTCTCCCACACCGCTACTCCTACTTCTTTTATTCTTCTTCTCCTTCCCAACCACTTCATTTCTCATTCATCATGGGTTTCACCGACCTTGTCTCGGACGCCGGTCTGACCGGTAAGCCTTGAGTCTCGCAGGATCTTGCGACATGGGAGACTGACCCCCTCATTTGCAGTTGCCAACAACTTCCTGGCCACCAGGACCTACATCGTTGGGTAAGTTCTTTACATCATATTTAATCATAGCCACTTGTCTCTTCTCTCCATTATATGATGAGAACAAATTGGTCCGTGTTTAGGAGGCGGCTTAAGACACCGCTGCATGACTACACCCAATGCGAGAAATCGCGTCTCTGATTTTGTTATTGCTACTTGTTACTGCTTTTCTGCAAATATACAGTTGTGAGAAGTAGCGTCTAACTTGATATCAGCCATGCCCCTTCTCAGGCTGATGTGGTGACCTTCAAGGCCATCAAGAGCGCCCCTAGCGCTGAGAAGTTCCCTCACGTCGCCCGTTGGTACAAGCACATCGCTTCGTACGAGTCAGAGTTCTCTACTCTGCCCGGTGACCCCTCCAAGGCCTACACTACCTATGGCCCGGAGACAACTGAGCTACCCGTCAACCCCAAAGCTGCTGAGGAGTCCGATGATGAAGACCTCTTTGGCAGTGATGAGGAGGAGGAGGATCCCGAGGTTGTCAAGGAGCGTGAAGCTCGCCTTGCTGAGTACAAGAAGAAGAAGGAGGCTAAGCCCAAGCCTGCTGCCAAGTCCCTCGTCACCCTGGAGGTGAAGCCCTGGGGTATGGGATATCCTCTACTTAAACACGTAAGATATGTGCAAGTGACTAACATGTTCATACAGACGATGAGACCAACCTTCAGGAGATGGAGGCCAACGTCCGTGCCATCGAGAAGGATGGCCTCGTGTGGGGTGCCTCCAAGCTGGTCGCCGTTGGTTTCGGTATCAAGAAGCTCCAGATCAACCTGGTCGTCGAGGACGAGAAGGTCTCCCTCGATGAGCTCCAGCAGCAGATCGAGGAGGACGAAGACCACGTCCAGTCCACCGATGTTGCTGCTATGCAGAAGCTCTAAACGACAGATTTGGTTATGAATAATTTAAGGAATTGTGCGACATGACTCATGTTGATGTCTCATGCTGGCTCTTTAGTGTCATGAAATCCTATCTAGCTAGCCCCGACCAAGGCGTACATCATGCCGGTCGTCTTTTAACGAAAAATAAACTGACGAGGCGAGCAGCCAGTCTGTTATGATAGAAGACTTAAATACCCACGTTTCAATGTCATAGATAATAGCAAGTCCAGTTCGTAGACTAGAAATGTATCCGTTGTAATCACCCGATGTCCTACTGGGTAGTAATCACCAGTTCGGTTGGCGGGTGTGAGCGCAGGCGGACGTAGGTATTGCGCACTATGCTCTTTTGTGCTGCCGTACCGCATTCCCCCTTCATGGGCCGAGAAAAAGAAAAAGGCCAGCAGTGGAGCTCCCATCCACACGACGACCGTTATTTCCTCAAATTTCCCTCTCCCTCCAGATTTAACTTCCTGAGCTCTTCTCGAGCTTGTTCCTTGAGGTTGGAACAGGGCCACGAGTTGTGACGAGGATAAGTGACAGGTTTTTCTTCTTCCAAGTGCTGCCGCAACCATGGGTTTCCTCTCACGCCTTGTCACTTTCTTCGGGCTCATCCTGCTGGCTCACGCGTGCGTTCTCTCCTCTCGTATCAGGCAAGATACGTACCGCGGAAGCATCGCTAATTGACATTTTTTGTTTGCAGCGGCTACTCCGCCCATGAGCATTCTACTCTCTACAGCAATGCCCGATCTTCCACCTCTCCCTCCTCTGCTCTTCCGCTAGACATTACTGTTGAGGCACTTGTTGCCGTCGTGTTTGTCTCATTGGGACTCGTGCTTGGTGCTGAAAAGCTCAAGCCCATCAGCTGGAGTGAGTGGGCGGGGCAGATAGAGAGGGAGGGAGGAAGCAGGAATCCGTACCGTAATCTAGAAGAGAGGTATGGGTTCTGGGATATCAGGGTGAGTGTGATCCGTTAATTTTCTAGCGCTGCTCGAGCCTTCTTGGATGTGACTGTCTTGGAGGGACTGATGGGATGGAACGACAGCTAACGCGTCGAGTTTAGGCAAAGCGAAAGGAGTTTGCGGACTGGATCCGCCATCAGGACGTTACAACGAAAGAATAGAATGCGAGAGGACCGTCTCGGAGAATTCTTTTCAATTCCTAATGTACAATACGACCAATATCAAGAATATGGATGCTCCATGATTCTTCAACGATCCATTAGAGCTGTCAAGTCTCACCACTAATACTCATCTATTACAATAACGTTAACCTTGAAGGGACCAATTCCCCCGACACATGATCAGCCCTATAGCCAAAGCTACATCCCCCAAACCGCAATCTTCTTTGCATCTGGCATGAATGCATGTCCTTTGAATGCCGGATTCACTCGGATAGCGGAGATCAAACCCACTTTTAAAATAGCTTTAGATACCTTGCTGATATTCATTAAGCAAGCAAGGGGAATGTTTAGTGGGCACATCTATCAATATCAAAAAATCTTATTCTTTTCATATATTCAGGCAGAAGTCTTTCTGGTCTAGGTGACCTTGTGTCTCATTGTGTCTCTTTTACGATTCTTCGTGTTTGCTGTCCATTTGTGGTCGGCCGTCGAAGCATGTGATACAGAATAATAAGTAACTAAATGAGTAACGAGTCTCCTGTATATTTATCAAGGCTCTATGGCTGAGAAACCCCCATGCAAGTTATGCGCCTATCTCCATGTTTTCGATTTTATATATCCAATCTCTGAGATCATCGAAAATACAGCAAACACAGCACTCAGCCTGTATCTTCGCCCTTTTTACAAATAGAGCACACCTCCATGAGTAACTAACCTCATTTCATATAGATATGATATTATTAGTAGCTTGGACGTCTCCCGCATTCCGATACACGGAAATCATCGCGTTTCATCTTAATGGCCTAGATCCTATCGATCTGCATTTGTGCCGGAACATAGTTCCTTAGACTTATACGAGATTTAACCTTCTACTTTGAAGCAGGGAAGAAATTAAAATTGATTAATATTATGTTGCGGATCTAAGTCCCGCTGCTTGCTTCATCGAACGAACTTTATCTGGAATTTGGGTCCTGCGGGAGATGGGTTAGGGATTGAGTTCCGACATGGCACATCCAAATGAGAACACAATACTAAGCATTACCTTATGATGTCCTGTTACTAAACTTTCAAGGCTCTGGGCAAGTGAAGAATGTCTCCGGGCAAAGCTCTCCCACGATCATAAAGCTTGTATTAATTGCTAATAGACATATATTCACTATCACCTTTTCAACTTCCACTGCGTAATGTGCCATCATACAAGGTTGTCGTATCATGCCCCTACCACTAGCCTGTACTAAAGGATACTTTCACATCAGGGTAAGGATGCTAAAATAAACGGTAGATCGTATCATTCGTTCGAGACCGGCAAAATGATCGAGTAAATACGAGTAGTAACCGCAATGGCCCAAGCTGGAATATAATAACAGGGCCGAAGCTTAAGATATTATCTGGGTTTCCGACCGTAAACGACGTAACTATATATTATATCAATCTCATTCCTCTAAAAGAGTCTCGAGAAGGCACTCACAAGTCAAACAAGCCATGAATATCGGGATTCCTCACATCGTTTCGGGTCTTAGATACGAGAATTTCCACTTCCTGAGAGGACCATCCTTCGTATCTCGTCAATACTGCCATGGAAGCCGCCTCAAATCCTGTTTCGGCCTGCAACAGATTCCAGACGCCCAATGTTTTCTTGTGAATAAAGATAGAATGTCAGAAATTAGCGGCAAATTTGCATCAGGAATAAGATATACGCACAAGATATTTGTCCTTGGGCCATGCTCCCATTGGAATGAGGAACTTTTTAACATGAATATCTTCAAATCCAGCTTCACGGAACCAACCCTCTAGTTTGGGTCCCGGAGCTGGATTAACCCCTAATTTTTTAAAAGCTGAGATACAGACGTCGCAATATTGTTTAAGGGATGTTCCATCAATCGACCCATCCTCTGAATATAGCGTGACATCCCAATCTTGAAATTCAACCCACCCACCGGGAGTAATATTACTATACCAGTCAGCAGTAGTAAGGACTAGAAGGCATTATTAATATATCTAACCTGTAGCACTGTCGCAGTAACCTTGGCCAATCCTTAACAGTATATGCCATATAACGAGAATGAATGAAATTGAACTGTTGGTCTCCATATACCCACTCATCTTCAAAGTCATCGATAATGAACTTGACATTTGGAGGGACGCTACAAATATCAGCTTCTTGGCTACCATTAGACTTTTTAGGAATAATAGTCCATTGTACTTACAAACTCGGTTGGATAGGGCTCAGATCATTCCCCCAGACCTGAGGATCATTTAGTAAAGCCATTATTATCAGGAGTTATAGCATAAATATACCTCGGCCGAAGGAAATTGGTCAGCTATAAATGGAGAAGCGTATTGATATCAGATATAAAATCAGAAAATACGCGATCGCCTTCGGAGATCTTACCGAAATCTATAGCCCATATGCCAGTGCCAGTACCAATATCTGGAACTCGACCGGGTGAATCATCTATGGGTGCTAGGAATAGCTTCCGGTCCATTAATGTCAACATCATTTCATGTATCATATCTAGCCGGTCCTTTTCATCTTCGTCATTGGGGAGTTGGTAGCCTTTACTTTGTTATTAGAAGACTATTATATCGAGGGCTGGGAGATTCTTTAGAGACGCTCACGACCATCACGATATGCATGATACCGTCTACCATTTTCGTTACGGTAGTCCGTGACAGATGATGTAAGAGATGCCGTATAAGTAGTCCTGCGACAGATATTAGTTTCTCAGGTATTAGATAGAAACGAAGTTTACTGACAGTTCGTCTCCATAAGTTGAGTCATTTTCAGTAGCCTGGAGAGGGCCGGTTAGTGATCCTCATAACGATATCATATATTGTAGTTATTATAAGGGCCATAAGTGAGACAAACACGTGTATCAACTTCCACGTTAGGTGCTATAAGGGTTGGACTGGCAGCTCTGGGAGAGGTAGCCATTTTTGGCACAGTGTAAGATAACCGTACTAGAGCTTGTAATAGATAGGGTTGGAAAAAGGCTATTCTTCAAGGGCACTTATGGCAACACATCAACGAAGATAATGTAGGAACTTCTGGTAGGATGTTTTGAGATAAAACAGCCGAGTAGAGCAAAAGGACTGGAGAGGCTATATAGAACCAGTTGAGGTTGATAGATCTACCGCATAACCAATGGCCGGGATGGTACCGACGAGAAATATCAATATGAAGGGATCTATATAATGAGTGAAATGGCGCACTTGACCGAGCAGTGATAGGGCACGCGGAAGAAGAGCCGGCGATCCCGGACGCCGCGTCTGCTGCAAAGGTCGCGTACATCTGGCGAGAATGCGGCACAGTTTCATCGGATGCATTAGTCTGTGGAGCACGATTCTTGTCTTGGTGTATTATTACTGTCCCCTTAGTTCTTCTAAGTAGAAGTAGGAAACAACTTGAACCGGATATACCTACCGTTCAGTACAAGAGTCGTATTGAGCATTGGCGTCAAAGCATAATGCAGAAAGAGGAAATCCCCGACAAGGGTTCAAAAAGCCGTTGGAAAAGGGCGGCAAGAAAGAAAAAAAAAAAAAAAGAAACCAAAAATTGTCATGTCAAATGCCTTCCATTTTTTGTTTCCTTATCTCAATGACGGTAGAGATCTTTCTGAGCCTTGACCACACTATTGCCATTAGTGCAGCAACTTTAAAGATTCAGTGGAGCCGTGATTGGTACTAGAGATGCTCCAGAGACGTGGAGACGTAGATTATTGACATGGTTACATCTCAGTGCATTTTCTGAAACGAGACGAAGGAAAATGACCTTTGTCTCTTGAGTCCTGGATCGACTCGAAGACAGTACTAAGTTCAGACGGGTTGGCTAGTAAGTGCTGTGTAAAGTCCAAAAGTCCGAAAATGGACCCATCCCACGATCGAAACCCTCGACAAGCGAGTGAGGCAAAGAGGGACAGGAGTAATATTTCCAAATATTGTGTGATGTGCTCGCATATGTCTTTTGAACCGAATCCTAAAGCTGGCGCTTGCATGTGAGGATAAACCAGTGCCAGTTTAACCTCACGGTTGATTCAACCGTATAAGAACAGCTGCAGCACACCCTGGCCGGTTCTAAGCCACCGGGGACGGATCATGAAGATGATCTTGTGGTTTTTCATAACTTTCGAAAATTTAGTCTTCATGGCTGCTAGCTCTAGGTTGGCCTAAATTAATGCATTCGGTAGTGATGGCGTCGCCAAAAGTACCGCCCGTAGTCTTGGATCGAAGGACCAGGAAAGCGTAGAATTGTATTATTCCGCATAATGCGATCCTTATTATTTTTCTTCTGCTTGGTTCCAACACTGCGGTAGAGTTCTTCAACAGACTGAAGAAATCGAGGCAACCCTGTGACTACTCTTGATCATTCCCATGACTGCCGCCATTTGAATAGAGATACTCTCTCGATTGAGATCGGACGATCCGACCCCGAGGTGAGCGGTATTCATTGCGCATACTGCCACCTCTCACCGCCTTGTGGCTGACACCTTCCTATTGGTCAGAAAATCTCGAACCCCCAATTTTTGCCAAGGTCTGAGTCATCGCTCTCACTCTAACTAACCAAGCTAGTCCTACTAATTACGCATGAAGAGCGGAAGCATCAATCCACGTGTCCCACATGACAGGGCACTGTGCTGGCAGGTCTTGCACCCGTGAACATCCTAGTCTCTGGGATCGGCTCTGCTGGGAAATTTGAACGTCTGACCGCATATGCAATATGAAAAATGGCCCTA
This sequence comes from Paecilomyces niveus, assembly GCA_003116535.1. NCBI lineage: Eukaryota > Fungi > Ascomycota > Eurotiomycetes > Eurotiales > Thermoascaceae > Paecilomyces > Paecilomyces niveus. The sequence goes on from QEIL01000036.1 coordinate 39,384, forward strand.
TCAGACCTACCGGACCACTTCGGGTAGTACCGTACAGTTCTATCTTTGTTGGTCCTTTATTGAATGAGGATATCCCATTATGGAACGTCCACTCGATATGCGACCTTGCCGGGCCATATCTCGAACATTGTGCAGGCGGGTTCCGTCCCCCCAACGCTTGAGCTTGCCATTATCATGACCCCACCAGGACGCGAGTATGACTGACGGGGATTCCGATTATAGTGCTCAAGCCTGGTGGGAGAACCGTTGCAATAAACCATCTGCAAAAGGAAATGAAATAAATAGGATAGGAATTATCTTACTGCACACCAAAAAGGGATTCGATTATCTGCAGATGCTTACCATTTCTTCTTGGCCGTAATCTATACCGGGGAATGAGAGGTGGCGTTTCGGCTAAGATGATATCTCTTGAATCCAACGATAAACCCGCAATTGTCTTCGATGACCAGCGTTAGTAGTCCTTAATCTACCAAAGCCGTCGCTAGAGCTCGCGGTCCATTCGACAATTGTGTAGAAAATGGGTACAATGACGGTTGATTCCATATTGAGCCTTCTGCTATGACGGAATTTCTATAGGCAATGGCAACAAGGATCTTTTCCGCCCTCACAAATGCGGTTACTACTGCATCTTTCTTCGGATCACCGGGACTGCACAATACCATCTTATTTTTGGAGTTCATTTCATAGTATTGGGCTATAATGTTTTATTACATTGAAATTATTGCTTCTACGGAGAGGTGGTAAGGTGCAGTTCATTGAAGCAGGTCATGTATAGAAATCATCTGCGGAACACAAGGCATTCGAAGCTCATTTTATTCTCTTCCTTTCGCTAAGCTGGTTTCTCATCAAAGATTCCATCAGAGTGAGATTAAGATTCGCTATTGGCGTCCTATTCGTACCAGCTGCGTACAGCTTCGTGGCTTGTCTTGTCTCCCAGGGGTATTTTGGGAAGTTTCCTTGTTCTAGAGGAAATGCGAAGGACAACATAAATAACGGAAAAAGGTGCGTTGCTGGAATCCGCAGTCTATCTTCGAGGCAAATATCCCTTACGTCTTGTCTCGTGAAGATTCCAATGCCAGTTTCGTTTGGGGACATTATATTATCCTGTCGAGCTATTAACAATTATATATTCGCAATCTGGCGGTCACACAGCTGCCCATATTATAACATTCCGTAGCAGACTTCAGCAACCATCGATTATACACAAAACCCTCCATAGCGGTCCAGGGTACATTGCAGTCATTATAGATTGGCATTTATCATCAGCCCCATACCTGGACTGCAAGGTACGTTCCTAGACACACGATTATCGGTTCGCCTCCACACTAACATAATTGCAACAATGGACCCGATTGGAACACCCACCGAGTTGACTTTTGGGTAAGTATTTCTCCAAGAGCAACAATAAATAGACACAATTATTTACTTCTTCCAGGTCGACGGAAAACACGGTTTTGACTTTAGATTGGGCTATGAGGTGGAAGAAAATCACCGAATGCTTATCTATCGAGGAATCGGATAATACGGATATATTCGATATGGATGAAATTGCTCTGAAGGCGTTCTGGTATCGGTTCTGGTCCTGCTATCTTGCATACGCTGGCCTGGCCACGTGAGACCAGAGTCTGTTCAGTCAGTCCATCGAGAGTCTTTGATTTTTAGGGTCCAGGGTTGGATTAGACCAACCAGACTAACACCGACGATTTGATCGTATCCTCTTTGTTTTTACGGTACCCGGAATCGAGTTCAATAATCCATTGCGTTATTGCTTCCAGAAGCTGGAAATCCGCTGTAGTATATCTGCCGACGGTCATTGCCTATTATGTCCTGTTTTCTAGTTATAACCAAGAAGGACTTGGCAGGACGTAGATCATGTATCCATAAAGTTAACTGCCTACAGATTTAGATCCCCCTCGTTGCTACTGTACGGCCCCGCTTAGTCGATACTCGTCTAGCCGATATCCCCACTTAGCCGATATCTTACCTTGGGATAAATTCCAACGCATATAATTTTAACCTCGCATTCGTACCCAAACCCCGATCCCCGATATATCGAATGCCATATCGTCTATCTGAAAAGCTCGTTCTAGTTAACAACCTTATTTCTGACCAATCAGAATGTGCCAAGCAAAAAGGATTTCTGACGTTCCTTCGAGATTGGGTTCAGAGTCAACCCTCACCGTCCAACCCAAGAGGCCTGTATAGCATGGTTTTATGCTGAATATAACCATCGATTGAGCCAATCTACTGTTTCTGATACCTTAAACTCACAATATCAATATCTTGACTCTACATCCAACCCTTCCTCTGCCACCCGTAAAGGAATCGGCCAATGGCAAGACCTTGAAGCTATCTCGAATTGCAGCGTACGCTTGATCTTAAGGGAGCGTATATTAGCGGTGATGTTCTTATTGAGAAAGCACGTCAGATCTGGAGCTCTTTACCTCAGTATCGCGGCCAACCTCCACCTTCCTTCAGCGACGGTTGGCTACACCGATTTAAGCAGCGATACAATATCAAACAACGTTCCCTCCACGGTGAAGCCGGTTCCATACCAAAAAAAGCTGGGGAGGAGATGAAGGTTTTACGTACAATTGCTGGCGAATATGATGAAGATAATATCTATAATATGGATGAATCTGGGCTTTTCTGGCGCATGCCTCCATCTGAAAGCCTTTCCTCTATGAATCGGCCTGGAGTCAAGAAAGATAAGAGCCGGGTCTCAATAGTATGCTGTGTCAATGCCTCTGGGACAGACCGATTACCCATTTGGGTTATTGGTAAAGCATGTACACCACGGGCTCTGCGCAATGTCAATATATCTGCTATTGGGGCAGTTTGGCAATGGAACAAGAAGGCATGGATGACACAGATAATTATGCGCGAATGGCTATTAGAATTTTATAGCCATATTGGCCAGCGATCTGTGCTTCTAACAATGGATAATCTCTCCGCTCATCTTTCTGGGCTGGAATTAGCCCCTCCACCGCCAAATATACGCATCTGCTAGCTACCAAAGAATTCAACAAGCAAGTTTCAACCGCTTGACCAGGGAATCATTTAGAATCTGAAAATATACTATCGGAAACAGTGGTTAAGATATATGCTTTACCACTATGAGAGAGACCTGAATCCACTAGAATCAGTGACACTTTTGGACTGTATTCGCTGGCTTGTACGGTCGTGGCATCATGATGTCTTAAGCTCGACAATTCTTGCCTGCTTTTATAAGAGCACATTGATTTTGAACCCTATACAGCTTCCAATTGAGTCACCAGATGTATCACCACTCTATAACCAGGTACAGCAATCAGGGCATTTATCCAATTGTATGGATATTTCATCCTTTCTTAACCCAGTGGAGGAGGAGATTTTGGGGCCTAATGATGCCACTAATGAGATGTCGTTTGATACATTGCTTGAGCATCTAATTATGGGAGCTTCGGGTTCATCAAATATATATACTGATGATCAAGAAGATGATTCACCTGAGCCACCACCTCTCCCAAAGCCTCGGGAGGCTTTAAATGCTGTACGGCTACTTATATCTTACACAGAAGGCCAAGATGTATCAAGAACATCACTTCTTCGGTCTTTGGAGCGGTTTGAACGGGATTTGGAGAGTGAAATTATTGACTCTCTCGGACTCAGGGCACCCTCGATAGCGGGCTCAGGAGTGCTTAGATAGTATGAAAGACTTCATCTTGGCGATAACCTCGGATAGGCGATATAATATGAAGGGATGGCATCGTATCGGCTAAGAGGGGCCGGACTGTATATGCCAAATCCTGCACCAAAAAGGGATATTGCCGAAATTGCCACTAGGACAGGCAGGGGATCCCGACCTGCGTTACTATTATGACAGATATCCTTGGCCGCTAGGTGGCTCACGGTCCACTGTGAACAGATTCCCTGGTTACTTGAGATTCCGATGTACGATCATTGTTTCCTCTTGCTTCTATATCTCTGAAGACTGCCACGGCAAGCTTGCACAGCAACTTTGAGGGAGACATGGGAATATGTGTGATCATATGATCCAGGGCTTATTCGTTGATACACCCTGATACCACTTGGACTAAGCCGACATGACTGCTACACAGGTCCCTTGTGATATTTTTGACAAGAGGACTTTCGATTTTCAAAACTACTTTGACCTCGTTCATCCCTGGGTTAGAGTGGAATTTGTAGCAGACATTGAACACCTCGATCGGCTCGGAAGCTGATCAATTGTGACTACTCGATGCTTCACCGAAGGATGTGAACCCAGCTCGTAAGCACAACTCGCAGAGATGCCGCAATTTGCCAGTCTCCAAAATCTCATAGACATGCTATTGCTGTCTGACCTGGCCACATAGAAGAATACTATGAGATGGATGGTTTCTTTTCTGAAGGAAGCGATAAAAAGCATATTTTGTGAAACTAGCCAAGGAGGTGAGAATAATATAATCCACGAGTGAGACGATCACCGCTGGATTCCATATAGATTATGTTATTGAAGGCTTTAATATTTCAACTGCCAGGGCCAGTAAAATAATACCACTAAGAGAATAATTTAATAGAGGTTCCATATTATTTTATTTATTTTTTTTCCTTTTCCCCCTCCCTTCCCCCCCTTCTCTCTCTTCTGATTCTTCAACAGAGTTTCTTTAGCTTTAAATACCAGAAAGATAAAAAAACAAAAATTACAGCCGTAATTCTTTCATCTTGAGAAATATATGCTTGAAAAAGGCCTTTTGCTTGATATATCAATTTAGTGCTATACTATACTGTATGATCAATTTTAGGCGCTCTGGTTAATTTATTGTTCAGACATGATAGTCTTGAAAAAAGTTATTTCTTTTGGATTACATTGGTTACACATGATATCTTGTTGCCTAAGGAGCCCGGTGCTAGTGAGAGTAGCCTTCCGAGCCACGCGGAATTCAGACCATTCTTACATGACCATTATGAGCTGCCTGATATATTCCGTAGTAATGTGTTATGATGGTGATCGCGAGCAAATGTCTGATTCTCCCACTTGAAGCAAAAAATTGGCCTCAGGAGCTCATCCCCATTAGCAGCTGTAACGTATAGAAATGTCTTTGTCAATATAGAAGTCAACTTTTTTGATCAATGCTTTAGAGAAATTGTTTAGCACGGCTTCAAGCACGGGTGGGAAAAGACGATATTGATAGGAGGATAAAATAGCAGCAAGACTAGCTATTATATTATATAACACAAAGTAATATTGAATAGGTTACTAAGAGTCCATGAAAGACAAATAAGTTAGTTGAAACAAAAGAAGTGGCCAAAATACGGTTCCAGATGGGTATGAAGCTAAAGGAGCTCCTTTAGCTACTATTCGTAGAGGATGGCAAATGGGACTGCCCGGGGGATATCGCAACATACACCTGGATCAGTCTAGAATTCTTTATTATCAAATCTGGTAATTTCGCCGATTCATTGTTGCTATATTTACTTTTAGATGCTCACATATTCGATTAAAATTATAGCTCAGGTGGCCACTAAACAACCCGATCATAATTATGTTCCAAGGCACCAGAAGCGGGAGAGGAGAAACAAGATTCTTCGGGAATTAATTATGTCTCGGATAAATAAAGTCTGGACCTTGCGCTGTCCATCGTTCAAGGATAGAACCTTGTTTCCATCTCGACCCAGACGGCATGAAATATCGGCCCCGGTCAGGTCACGCCCTAGATGTGGGCCTATAGAGCGGGGGAATGGGTTGATTTACTACGTATTTTTATTATGCAGCTTGTTCTCGAATCTGGTGCCAGGACCTCGTCAGGGCGGGTCGATTGCGGTCTTCGACTTTCGTAGACCATCATGGCGCAATTAAGATGTCACGTGATGACTGTCGGTGGTATGTTCCGACGTCTGGCATTATTAGCTCATGCGTTGTGCTAATTGGATCATGGCATTGCGGTCGACCCTAGACTAGTTTCCTTCCTTACGAATCGAATGGTGCTATTGACACACGCACGCAGTAAGGATGTGTTAAGAGGCATAACTGTCGTCAGCCATTTTAGTCAGGCGCATTGGAAAATCCTACCGAAACTTTGCCATGTCACTGAGTACAGTTTTCTCTTTAAATTGCAGGATAGATACAACTGTGTTATTGTGGTAACCTCCCCCGAGGACGAGGTTCCTGACCCAGACTTCAGGCACAAGGCCTCCCAAGGGCTGTTTGAAACAAGCTCCTCGCCACCAGACTCCACACGTCAATGCCCATGTAGGGCGCAGACAGGCATCTCAAATCTGGCAATGTCCAGGCATTTCGTTGGATGGAAGATTAACGTTCCATCTAGTTTTCTATTTTTGTTTCCCTGCTGACTTGGCTCCACCTTTGTTATGCCTTGATCGCACAACAAGACGACTCTGGCCCTTGCCTTGAAAAATGCGAACAACACCTTACTTAGTTAAGGCAATATGTTTGTCTTGAGCTGCCGACCTTCATTCTATTTCCTTCGTCGGGTCTATGATGGCGGAAGCTAACGTTCCCGTGTCGCAACCTCGGTGGAGACTGTTGCTAGCCTTGTGGAAATGGGTAAGCTCGACTGCAACGGAGGTGGATTATTGCGTCAGACAGTGATCAAGACGAATTTAATCAATGACAATTTATTGAGAAACAGCTTTACAGTATACAAGTATAGCGGACTCCTTCATTAGATATGGAATCTAGAGGTGGTGTCTGTAGTCGGCTGATAGGAGGCCGTATATACCCTGCAACGCTATTTGGAGATCCTACAGGGAGTATTCATCTTGTTTAAGACATTCGTATTCACCCGTAGTCATCTTCCTGGCAGCCACAACAGGTGGCCAGGCTAATTTCTCTTCTGTTGTTGATGTCCTGTAAGAGACTGAACATGGTACGATTTTCTTGACGTGGCGTGGTGATCCACGGTACCACTGCTATTCTCGTATAATATTGTTGCTGTCGTCGCCATCCATGTTTTCGTAGCGTTGTGGACCCCAGCCAAACTGTCCTCGTGTCCTGGGGTAACAGAGTACGCGATTCGGTTGTATTCTAGCGTCAGCAGGACGGACAGCGCCTTGTGACGGGGAGTTGCCGCGACGAGCAAGAGTACCTTTTCAGTCCGCAAGAGACCAGGTCCTAGTCGAACGCGCGGCAGAGCATTAAGGCAGTTCGGTAAACAGATGCTGACGACCGAGAAAAGGCTGGCAAACCACTTTGAGGCCCGTTGCTTTAGCGTTTTGCAAAGGGAGGCTTGTGCGCTTACGAAGTTCGTACGCCACCACCCGAAGTGGAGATGGATACTGGACGAATCGCGGGGAGACCCAGTTGGGAAGCTGGTCTATAGATCTTGGCTGCATGGGCTGGTTGAGAGGATGAGCGAATCCAAGCATCCAGCCAGAGACAGAAAACCGAAAATAGTCGGAGACGCGGACCGCATGAAATGGTCTAACGGGCAGGTGTAGCAGAATAATCCCAGGGTATAGAGCTGGCGCAATCTATTTAAGCTTCGCCTCCTAGGCCACGTCCTCCTCCTTCGTTTCCCCAGACAACCAGATTATATTATTTGAAAGAAGAGTTCATCCATTGACTCTCGACGCTCGTTTCTCAAATTTCATCGTACAATTAGATCATTACTACTGTCACTATCGGCTGTTCCACGAAGCCCGTTGCTAATCAACCTTAATCGATCTATATAAAGCTACATCAACATCCATCAAAATGCGCACCGCGATCCTCGCTGCTATCTTCCCTGCTGTTGCCTTTGCGCAGAGCTCGTCTGTGGAGGCTGTGGTATGTTTCTCTTCAACGTCTTGAACTACAGTGTCATCTTATACTGACGGTCTCTGCAGAGCAACCCTGCCACGCAGTACCTGACGGAGACCAACTCTCTGGGTGTTGTAACCGGCCAGCCGACTCCTGTCCTCTCCCAGTCTCCTGCTGCTTCCATCCCGGCCGGTCTGTCGAGCGTTCCTGTCGTCCCTAGCGTCAGCGGCGTTCCTGTCGTACCCAGCGCCAGCGGCGCCTCGACCATTGTCACTATTTCCAAGCCTGTGGGCTCTGGTAGCTCTACTGTTCAGAGCAGCTCTACCAGCACCGCTCTCAGCAGCACCGTCGCTGGTGTGACTCGCACCTCCACCGCATCAAGCGGCTCCAGCACTGGTTCCACCTCCGGTTCTAGCACCACTTCTACTAACGGTGCCGTCATGGCCACTGCTGCTCCCGCCGGTCTGAGTCTGGGTCTTGCTGGCGCTATCTTCGCTGCCTTCCTGTAAGCGGTGAATGGACCAGCAGGTTACACTCTTCGGGTGGATCTTCATCACATCCTCGGCTCCCTATATTTGGGGATCTATAATGATTCATAACGTGCGGCTCTCTCGCCTTCAGTTTGGTTTGGGTTGCGAATTGGTTAATGAAGGGATACATGACAATTGGGACTTATGATTCTTTCCGTGGAGATACAAAGAGAGTTTTCTCGCCAAATCTTCTCTTTTTCATTGATACAAAGTGCATGATCTTTGGCGTACAAAATACGATTGTAAACAATCGTTAATAATGAATATACCATTTTGAGTTACCGCTCCCTGACTTATCACCTTCGTCCTACACTGGTGAAGACCCCCGGTAGATAGTCTTAACATGCATTCAAAAGAATTAGACTCACCAGTTCCTTCCATTTACTGCAAGAGTGGATCAGCAAACCGCCAGCATGGCTGATTTCCCTTGCTTAGTTGTTGATGATCGACTGCCCTAGATGAGGCCTAGTGCGCAGGGAAATGCTGCAAGGCTAGACCCCATAGTTGAAGGGGTTCTGTTCATATTGAGCGACCCGCGTGCAGCATTGCGCTGGTGCCAGCTAACAATGCAAGTGCACGTCGAGTAGGGTAGATAATTGCCAATCGAGAGTTGCACAATATAGGAATGAGCTTGTTGAATGTTTGGGTCACCTGAATAGTTCAGATTAGGGAAAAGCATGTGCTTTGTTTGCCTCAGGCTAAGAACCAGTGATCGGGCAGCCTGGTAAATTGAGAATGCAAACAGACTGTAGGAGGTAGAGAAAGTTAGGAACAGTACTATATATTTAAACCAATTTTATTTAAAATTTGATGAATCAACTGTATTATCAATTGCACAGGACACGACGTCCCGTTCCTTGATCAAGGTCAACAATGGGGAGCTTTATCGATGACGTCACATCCACTTCAAGAAAGGGTCATGAGCTTTATCTATCAGACGAGCTATCGGTCCAAGTCCGTCCTATACCATTCATCAACTCTTATCCTCAATTAACCAATTATGCCTCCTGCCAAACGCGTCAAGAGGGCAAAAGCGGCTGCATCGGGTTCGACGCCTCCACCTGCACATTTGCCTTCCAAAGATCACGATGAAGTGAACGAGGAAACCGTCAGCAATGCGAGCAGCGCTCCCACCTTCGACAGCATAGAGCCTGTCGATCCAGCTCTGATTGACGAGGAAGAAGTCCCTGACGTGGATGAAAATGAGGATGTCAAGTTAACGAAGGATATTTCTGAGAATAAGAAAAGAGGGATCTATGCAGTTGGCGGAGGCGGTTATAATGCGCTTAAGACCTTCAATGGCCAAATCTACTCAGGAATGGAGATTGGCGGGTCCCATACCTGGAATTATGATCAAGGGGTATGGAAAGAGACTAAGGAAGAGCCGGACCTGTGGAAGATCGACTTCAAGACCACAAAGAGAAGAGCGAGGAAAGCTCCCAAGGGCAGTGGTGCACCAATAGGAACTGCATATCATTGGCTTATTGTTGCACATCAGGTGAGTTTTGAAGTAACTGCTCTACTTTACGAAAAGAAGACAAGCTAACCAACTTCCTTGCGTGCAGTACGTCGAGAAAATCGATGCGAATACCTACGAGACACATCTCACGGGATCGAAATATAAGCTTGCCCATAAAAATGCGTCTTCAAACTCGTGGTCGATCCCAACCGTAAAAGGGCAACGTGAGCGAGAGATTGAACTTCTTCAAGATGCCCAACGACGTGTTCACGGACTACCACCAGTTTTGGCGGGCGAGAAAGTCAAGGTCGCGAAGGAGGAGAAGGGACAGCAGAAGCTGGATTCCCTTTTTGCGAAGGCTGGAACGACCAAGAGTTCCGGGCAGTCGGATGAGAAGAAAAGAAAAAGAGAGCAGGAAGTCAAAGGAGAAGGAGAAGCGACAGCCGTATAGGGAGAAAGTCAGTCGAGGTTGTATACTAACGTTTTGGTGGGATTGGGCTCGTTGCCAAACACTATCCTTCCATCCTTCGCCCCCTAATATGAATCGGAACAGGGGATCACAACTAGCTCAAAAGGTCAAGTGCTAAGATGGGCTTTACCATTTTTTTTTTCAATTATGCCGTTCATTTCTAGGAATTTAGGTACCGAGCGGTAAATCATCGATGAAGGATAAACGAACATAGTCGCAGCCATCTGAAACTGCTTACCGGATGTATAATATAGAATAGCATCGGGATCTCCTTTCTATACAAGAGGTTTCACTCATTTACAGACCCTAAATGAAGTTCGTAAACCGTGGGAACATTCAATTGATGTAGAATGCTAACACATTCATCATGCACCTACCCAGGACCACTACAAAACCCCGAGCCGTGCTGTAGAGCTAGCAGCCAACAATGGCGTGACATTGACAACACATCATACTTGCAATTCACGAATCCACTATTTGACCGAGAGCTAGACTCTAAATGGAAGTGCTCGAGAACCTGTGGGGTGCTCCTCGACGAAACCGGAATGAACAGGGTGACGTCATCCGATGCTTTCCGGCCGCATCCATCTGACCTCCGCACAACAACCTTTTAACTATCTCTCCCAGTTCCTGCATGTTCCGCGGAAACAATCTTCTTCAATTGCTATCTTCCTTTCCTTAACAGCCCAAATCTCTCTAATCTTACTACACCGACCTTATCGCCGAGCGTTAGCGAAGCGATATATTAGTAACTGCACAGAGAGTGAAGAAAAGGTTTACACAACAATGTCATCCGAGACCTTCGCTTTCCGCCGCCGCCGTACGCGCGACGAGCTAGATGCTCTGGCGGAAGAGCACTTCAAGCATGATCTCCAACCTGCGGATCGTGACAAGCTCCAATTGGCGTCTCAGAAGATCTCCCTCCACGCAACGTTGGGTTCGCTGATCGGTATTGGTCTCGGTACCTACTTTGCGTTCCGCCTGAGGAGGGGTAGAGTAGCGTTGTTTGATGCCTTCAAGGCTAAGGAGAAGCCTGTTGCAGTGCAGTTTGCCGATGGGCGGACTGGTACGTATTTTGCTTCATCCATTGGGATTTACATAAGAATTCATGCCGAGAAGCGTATGCATGCTGATTCAATTGCAATTGAATAGAAAAACTCCCTGACATGACCCCGCTGTTCCAGCCTACCCCCGCGGGTGATTTCTTCACCTACCTCTTCTTCGGTGCTGGAGGTCTGTTCATCGGTGGAGAGACCGGATTCCTTACGGGCACCTACTCTGCGCACCGGACTTTGACAACGGATCTGGCGTCGAAGGCTCGGATCGAGACCGCGTTCCGCAAGTTCAGAGCTGATTTGCTCCGGAGAGAGGCAGATCAGTTGGACGGCGGCGCAAGCGCCTTGGAGAAGATATTTTGATTCTGATATGAATTTCGGGAACGGTTGAGATGTGTCTCGCAAGGAATTTGACCTTATGTATGGTATTCAATGAACAAAAGTGGACGTCTACATACGCCATCCTAGGTTGCATAATGTGTAAATAAATATCCACTCTGGCGCGAATTGCTTTTTCAGTATGGACTCCACAGCAACATTGAGGAATTCAATGGGATATTTTTGGTTATCGTCGACTGGAAGAGGCCGTAACATACGGGGGTCTTGTGTATAAAAAAAAGTAGTCTCATATTCCCAAATATAGTCCACTATTAATTTTGGGCTCTCTATGCTCTTCCTCTGTCATCTTTTCTAAAGCGTACAGAGAATTGCCCGATACCGAATTCGTCTCAAAAGAGGGGGTATCCCAAGCGGAGACCTCTTTCGAGTATCCACGAAACTCATTCCATGCGGACAAGGCAATGGACGGGTGCAATATCACAAAAAGAGAACTGCCATGTCACAGTGTTCCATGTGGCTGCAAGTGAGAGGGCCAAAGATCTCTCAATAGCTCGGGCAGAAAGTGATCCTTCTGCATTGGTCTGCAGCCCACAAGATGACGCCCAGTAAAATCATATGATATATTATTAACTGCGTTATTTCCTTCTGGAGACCCATCAATGCGCATTCACAATGAACCTGTCATATTGTCCATCTTCGTCTGATGAATATTTCAGGTGGGGTAGAGACGCGTGTAAGGCGCGGTCATCACCTGATCTATTGCCTGGCACGCGTTGTTGATATAACCTTACTAGGACTAGCTGGTTCCAAGCCTGAGGCAGTCACGTCAACCACCAAAACAACACCAGCCCCGGCAACCCACAGCAAGCAGCATTTGCGACATTCACGGCTCTCTCCTCTTTAACATCCCACGACAATACGATTTTATTTTCTCTCTCAACTGACATTCTCTTCACTTTCTTTCCTTCTACTTCTTGGTGTTTGGAGGAGGCACCTTAGTCAAGGGTGTGGTCGATGCGACTGGATCCTGCGTCATTGCGATTCATATACTTCGTTCTTTTCAAAGATCAAGTCCGGCAGTGATCCGTGGGTTTCACAATGGTGGGTATCACTTTTGAAATCGCTATCGGGGCACAATTTAATAGTCCTGGATTTTCTTTTAGGAATATTCAGGCGACGCCTCTCCCTTTAAGCGCTGTAGCTGACTTTACTCTTCTAGGTCTCTGGCTTTCGACGGCTTGCCGCCGATCATGCTGCACTTCACAACCAAGAGCTGCCCCCGAACTACCTCTTCCTACCGACAAATGCGCTGTCATCGTCGTCTGATGATTTGACACAGCTCACCATCCTGTTAGCTGGACCCCAAGGCACACCTTATTCCCAAGGTCTATGGCGGCTTCATTTGAAGGTGCCCGAGGATTATCCGAAGAGCCCACCAAAGGCGTCTTTCAAGACTCGCATATGGCATCCAAATGTCGATGAGGCCACAGGCTCTGTTTGTGTTGATACCCTGAAGAGAGACTGGAAACCTACCTTGACGCTGAGAGATGTGTTGGTCGTAAGTGGGCCCTTGCGCCCATGTGTTTTTGTCGGACACTTCACAAGTAGTTATTGCAAGAAGGAATGGAAGACTAACGGGAATTTATTTGATGCATAGACAATCTCATGCCTCCTCATCTATCCAAATCCCGATTCTGCGCTGAATTCTGCAGCTGGTGCCCTGCTGCAAGAGGACTTTGAGGCCTTCGCCCGTCAGGCGAAACTCATGACCTCCATCCATGCTCCCGTCCCGGCTGATATGAAGGAGGTAGTTACCGCTGCAAAACGGAGGGGAGAAGATGCAGGCACAACTATCCGTGAGGAAGACGAGACCCGCTCGATCGGGGTACGAAAAACTTCCACTACGCACAAACTTGTTATGAAGAAAAAAACGCCAAAGGAGCAGGACGAAAGCGTCCAGTCAGCAGAACTAACCAGGCTTCAAACTGAGGGAAATGATGTGGTTGATGCGAGATCTGAAGAGCAGGATGTGAATATGGATGTCTCCGAAGATGAAGACTATGATCCAGCCGGTGCTTCGAAAGAGAACGATCCCTCATTATCCCCATCTCCAGTGGTCATTGCTCCACCAAGCCCTAGGAAGAATATTCTGGGTAAGCGGCCGCTCTCTGTCCTAGCCACTTGGACTGACTCGGATATGGTCATGGTCGATTCAGAGGAGGACGAATTCCATGGGATGACAGCTTCGGAAAAGAACATTGCTGCAAACATACCAGCTGAGGGAAGCCAGCGCGCTACATCACCTAGGAACTCATCAAAACTAGCTGAATTAAACAGAGGCACCAACGCACCAGGCCGTATGTGGATTGATGATAGCGGCAGCCACGCACAGGATGCAATAGAATTTTCGGATTCTGAGAGGCAACAGATCTATGACGATCTGAATGACTCCTTGCGCATTCCACGCCGTAATAGCGGCGAGGGCAAGGAGAACTACGGGTCTGCTGTGGGTTCGAAGGAAAAAGCCATGTCGATGAAAAGAGTAGTGACCGGACCCGCGAGTTCTACGCCCTCAGCATCAGCTACTTCTACATTCCTTCATCCTTCGAAAGTTTCGAAACCTGCTGCTGGCGTTCGCAAAGTCTCTGCAGCTGCGGGAAAGCCCAAGCCCAGAGTCGGTGTTCGCAGACTATGACGACTTGACAATCCTTTGCACACATTTTCTTCTATTCTGGCTTTGGGAGGTATTTTGTCTCTTTCTCGCTTTGTATTATGCGCATCTTAATACTTGCACTGCATTCTTGGTCTCGAACGGCATCCTCCTGAGGCACACATAACACCATCACATGTGCAATTGGATCCATCGATTGACCCAGAATCAATTTGGATGTGGTGAACGGTGCATTGGCATCTTCCAGATCATTCTATCATTACGGTATTTTGTTTTATTCTTTTTTCAGACCATTAATACTTTGGGCTGGCGGAACGGCAAGGCAGGTCAAGGCGGATAAGGTCAGGACAGGAGTCAGGTCAGGTCAAATCACGGATGGACTCAAGGGATGGAGCTCGGAGGCAATGGGTACACACATGTCATATGCATACACCACGATTCATTTTTCCTTTTACTTTCCTGAAAACAGTCATCATTAGACAATGACTGACACGACGCTACGAATACTATTATTCATACAACAGAAGAATATCCCATCCATCACTGTAGACTAAGTTGCTTTATTTTGTACATCTGCCCCTTGCTCGTAGCTGAAATATAAGACAAGAAACAATAGAAGTAATCAACATCCCGAGAAAAAGGATCATTATAGGCTGGAGCCTGGATAGATACTCAGTTACGATACAATGTAGTTGCCGCAACTGGAGACGATTGCCTGGGAAATGCTCACTAATCGAACCGAGGCATGGAGGAGGTATCAATTTTCTTCAGCTTGGTCTCGTTATCCTATTCCCATCAGTCTGATCGCATGAGGGATATGTGACTACTAAGGACGCCGCCTAGCAAAACACTCAAGAGACGGAGATGATATGAATGACTGGAACCCCTAGACAGACTTCCGAACCCGTTTTAAGAGATGCAGATATCTAACGTGATAGATTCTCTCCATTGGAATAAGTAGTCTTTCGTCGGCTAGTCTTCATCGCGCGTAACCAGCGACGTCGCTCTCCGTCCACTCGATCGTTTGTTCCCTTTTTGAGCGCTCTGCGCATCTTCTCCACGTCCGGCCTATTTCCCGTTCCACGAGAAGCGACGATGCAATGCTTCTAAGTACTTTTTGCCATTAGTACAACATTGTGGACATATAGAGGATTAACAAATAGCCGGCCCTCCAGATCATCTAACCGATCCGTTGATACCAGAAGTATGTGTAAGGATAAACAAACCAATATCACCGGAAATAATTGAGAGGCTAAAGCAAAAAGGGCTAAACTATTTAAAAAAGCAATGTAGTCACAGAGAAAAGAGAGCCATGACCGCAGGCGATCACATGGATTAAGAGTATCAGATACTAGTGTGCCCAATCTAGCCAAACCTCAACTGTACTGGCAAGACTAGACCAACAGCGATGAGGCATGCAAGTTGGCCCTGCATCACAAAGGATGCGCCGCAAAAGACGCGAGAAATCACGTCACTGAGCACAGAAGACCTCAATTGCTCAAGTTTCACAGAGCATAAGGGTTCACGGACCGAATGGTCAGGCATCTAGAGAATCATCGTTAGCATCTTGACTAAGAGAGTTTTATGGATGGTGTTACATACGGAGGGCTCTTGCTCAGGTCGGTCTTGAGAATGATGGGGACTCGAGTCATCTCAGTGACATCTTGGATGTACTCTCCGTCCTCCTCTCTCAGCTTGAAGAGCTTGAGGTACTTCTCCTTGTTCGTCAATTTGGCTTCTGGAGCATCAGCCGTGCTTGAGGCAATTTTAGGGTCGGAGCGGGTACGGTGAGGTGCCTGCTCCAGATGGCCGTTGCGGGTAGGCGATGGCGGCATACTCTGGGTAGAGCGGTCGGCAGGCGAGTTCAAGGAGACGCCAGCCGCCATCTCAGTAATCTCATCGACATCATCGTCATCATCGAAGAGGGCATCAACATCATCAGTGGACATTGTTCCAGTCTCAGTCTGCTTCCGCTGAGCCTCCTCTCTCTCCCTCGCACGCTCCCGGGCAGCCTCTGCTTCCCGTGCTGCAGCTGCAGCATGAGCGGCACGAGAGTTGGTCGCCTTGGGGCGCTCATCTTCAGGGATGTAAGCAGAAGACGGGACACCCTTCTCCCAGTAGAGTTCGAGCACACGCTCCTCCTTGCGGTATTCGGCCTTCTTCAACGGCAGCTGATCGCAATGGACACGCTTCTCAAAACCGTACTCAGGAATGAGAACGTCAAAAGCAGACTCGTACACACACAGAACAATACCCTCGCTGATTAGGTCGCCACCGATCTCCTGTCTCTTCTTGTCCATGATACGGCAGGACTCGATGTGCACACTCTGTTCTTGAGCGTTATGAGCAGAGTCTTTCTTGTTGTTGCACTGCTCAGCTGTCTTAGCAAGCGTCTCAACGTCATCAGAAAATTCGATCGCGCCATCAGACAGGATCGCTTCCAGCTGGCGGTGGACGATGATATCCGCGTAGCGTCGAGACGGATTAGTGAAATGGGTGTACAATGGCAGGTTAAGGGAATAGTGCTGACGCTGGTCGTCGGAAACATTGGCGGCAACGTAGTACTTCGCACGTTGCATGGATTTCATAAGGAGTGTTTCCATACCCTGCTCTAAAGTTAGAACATCGGTGAGACGGTAACTCAAATATAGATAGCTCTTACCTTGCGCAGATCCGCATCTTCAACCTTGAACAGGCTGGCCTGCAGACTTCCACTGCTCGTAGGATCGATGTCGTAACCGAGTTTGTTCATCCTGTCCACAAAGGTCTGGAGACGGCGAGGGTTTGGCGAGTTGTGGCGGCGAAGGAAAGCCTTTTCAGGCATGGCCGTCAACAGCTTGCGCGCAACGAAAGAGTTCGCCTTGTGGCTGAGCTCTTCAATGAGCTCGTGCGCTGACGAAGAGTCAAAGATGTTGTGCTCCACGGGCACATTCTCATCATCAAGCTGGTACATCAGGCGAAGAGATGGTGGGTTAGAGCCTCGGTTACCAAACCTGGCTTCCCGGAACTTGGTCGCGATGGCCTGGGGATTACATCTTAGCAGTGAGTTTCGATAGCATTGTAGAAAGAGCTTACATGTAAGGATCGAATGTCGTCGACAGTCACTCCGTCCATAGGAATCTCAGACTTTCCAGAGATGATCGCATCCACGTCGTCGTATGTGAGTTTTCCTGCGCTCTTGATCACACTCTTACCGATCCAGGCGTCATCTTCCACAATTCCAGTGTTAGGGTTGACTCGGAACACGACGCTGATAGTCAAGCGCTCCTCGCCTGGAAGAAGGGAACAAAGCTCGGTTGAGACTCGGGGCGGCAGCATGTTTACGACACGGTTCATCAGGTACACACCGGTGCCTCTCTTCTTTGCCTCCCTGTCAACCAGAGAGTTGGCCTTGACGAAGTGAGCAATATCGGCGACGTGGATACCGATCTCCAGCTTGCCATCCGCAAGTTTCTTGATGTGGATAGCATCATCGAGCTCCTTGGCACCATTGGGGTCGATGGTGAAGGTGGTCTCATCACGGAAATCACGACGAGAAGAGAGCAGAGCCTCTCCTTCGCTGGCCACAGACCAATCTTCGAAGCCGACATTCTTAAGAACAGCTTCGGAGAACTCGTCAGATCCGAAGTTGTTGTCTCTCAGGAGAGCATCGGTCTCAACCTTCAGATCGCCCATCTCTCCAAGCTGCTCGACGAGAGTACCGAAAGGATGAAGAGAAGTAATAGGCCACCTCTTAATGCATGCCACAAAGATACGGTTGGCGTAATCCTGGTGCTTTTCGACGAAGTCTCGTGGAGCCTGCTCTGTGGGGATAGCAATCAGGGGCACACGCTTATCTGTTGGCTTGAACCAGACAATCTTGGGCTTATCCTGCTGGCGGTCCTGCTGGCCCCGGTTATGACCGCCGTCACGCGCGGCACGCTCGGCCTCCTGCTTCTCCTTTGTAGCTTGGCTGCTAGGACGAAGCAGACCGAGGGTTCCAGAGAACATTTGACCAGCGACACGTTCAATAACCGCAACCACGTGACCTGCATACAGGGGCTTCTGCTCATCACTGATTTCATCTTCCTCCACCAGGAGCAGACTTTGACCCTCGACCTCAACATCATCGTTCTTCTTCTGGGTTGGACGCTGGCGGAGACTGCCCCGACGACGGATGCTGCCGTCGGGACCCACCTGTTGGCTGTCTCCATTCGAATCGGACCTTGATAGCTTATCGTTTCCGACACCGCCAACCCTAGTATCCGTGATGTCCTTGCGCTTCTTCTTTTCTTCCTTCTCTCGCTTCTGGCTCCAAACCTCGTCCACATCAAGGAGTTCGATAGCGACATAGTCGCCCTCGAGAGCACGGTTCCTGTCCTTGCTTCCACAAATAAAGATATCGGCATCAAGATCGGACGTAGTTACATAAGCATCAGAACGGTTCTTCTTGTTAACACGTAGGATACCGGCAACGAGCTGGCCGTTGCTCAACAGCGCGGGCAAGTTCGCCTGAGGCAAGTAAGGAGTGAAGAGCGTCTTCCGCTGCTGCTGTTGCTGAGCGGAGAGTTGCTGTGGAGCATGTTGACTGGCCTGCAGGCCAAGAGCTTGTCCATTCAGCTGCCCATTCTGCTGCATAGCCTGGAGTTGGGCGATCTGCAGAGGGTTGAGCTGCTGGCCAGCAAACATCTGAGGTGGAGCCATGACGACCTGGCCCTGGGGTAGCTGGATGAGTTGTGGCTGGCCAGGGAACTGGAATGAGCCAATGGAGCCGATCGATTGATTGATCGATCCGCGTACACGGTGGCCGGGCTGGAAGCCGTTGTTTCCTTGCTGCTGACCAAAGCCACCTGTCTGTGTCTTTTGCTGTTCCTGTCCCTGGTTCTGGCTGTTGGGCTGGCGCCAGTTACCATCGAAGTTGCGAGACGATGTGCGTGCGTGGCCGGGTTGACTGCCTCGTCGGTTGTCTGACTGGCCGCCGGCACCTCCATCACCTGGTGCTGGGAACTGGAAACCGCCCGCACCACGAGCGGCGCCACGACCGCCAACGGCCATCGACTGGCTTCGACCGTGGGATCCTACACGAATGTTACCAGCCCGTTGCAGACCCAGGCCCTGTGACGGCTGGCTCGTACTGGAAGTGGATTTCTCATCCGAACCTGAAGTACCTTCTGTAGAGCCATTACCTCCACTGGAACCGGGGATAGGGAACTGGAAACCGGAGGTGGTTCTCTTCTGCTGAGCGAGCTCCGCAGCTTTCTTGGCTTCCGGCAGGGCGAGGGAATGACGACGTTGATGACCACCGCCGGGAGGGCCACCACGGCCGCGACCATGGCCATTCTCACGATTCTGGTTGCCCTGGTTGAAATCTCCGTATCCCGAAGCACCCGAAGAAGGAGCGGGAGGAGGGCCCATGCCGAGGCCTGGCAGCGCGGACTGGTTACGCCTGTGCGATGACGGTTGACTGGGGGCATTCATCGGAACCCCCAGTTGCTGCTGGCCCATCTGCGGGAATTGGAAAGCGTTGACGTGAGGGGCGACCCCTGCCATCGACGCTCCGCCCTGCATGGCTGTGGAGTAGGCCGGAAGCTGTCCCAGCGGCTGCTGGGGCTGCAAAAGGCCCATATTAACATATTGTTGATGTGTAGCCGCAATCTGCTGCTGTTGCTGCTGAAGCAGCTCAATCTGTTGTTGTATAGCTAGTTGTTCCACTGGCACATCGTCAGCCTGTAAAACTACCCCCCAAAACGGATGTATTGTCTGCACATACTCATGAGTGGAGTCAGCTCAGAAGGACTTCTCCTATGAGCTATATGGAGGCGACGGCCAGCGGGGCCGGGGACCCCGGATTGACCCTGCTGCTCCATGTCGTCCGATTAAGATAAACTTATTTTTCCTTAACCGATATATAGTCCGCGCGATGCAGAACGTCGCCCCGTCAAGCGAACCGATTGACCAAGGACCGATGACACCCCGCAACGGGATTCTCCAGCCGGAAACCGACGGAGAGCTGCCCTGCTGTGTAGCTTGTGGAACGATGACGATGACTGATCTAGAGATCTCACAACGGTCAGCGATCCCGTTACACATGATGATCAGAATTTCCCCCGCCATCAATACCATTGGGTGATGGTGATGATGATCAAAGCTCCAGATCTAGGGGATGAAGGGGGGTGGTTGTGCTTACATTCAAAGGATGGTCCGAACTCTTCGAAAGAATCTCGGGGATGACGTCTTTAGACAAAAGTAGGCCGGAACGCACACGAAATGACAATTTGCAGACGGTCAACAACTGCTGGGGGGATGTTGACGGTGGAACAAAGCTCAAGTGCTTGTCGAAGCAGTGGGGAGATTTGTCGTTTTGTTCGACCGAACTCGCCTGCCACTGGAGGGGGGAAGGTCGAGTTGGAGGAAAGAGGGGATGAAGCTTGATCGATGGGAAGGACCGAGTAAGCGGATGGAGCCGTCACAACAGGACGTAGTAACCACCGCAAAACCACGAGCTTCAGGAAAGGGAGACCCTAGATGAGATTCACAATTGCACAGAGAGCGCGGGTCTCCGTCGACCAGAAGAGGAATCCTCAGGCACAGTGAAGGAGCTGTTTGTTGGGTGGCCTTTTTCCAAGACGGGGGGAGCCCGTCCGTGGGGATCGAGAAGGCGGGAGCTAATAAGGGGTGGGAAGTTTCGGTGGTGTTGCGTTGTCCCGGCAGAGAGAACGACAAAGAAAGATGATAGATGGTGAAGGAACGATGGAGGAGAAGGAGGAGTTACAGGAGGGAGGTAAGAAGAAGAGGGAAAGGTGGGAGGAAAAAAGGAAGAAAGATGGATGGAGGATGTGATGGAGATGATGAGGATGGGGGAGAAACAGAAAGGGTGTGGGGAGTCCAGGTAGCAAAAGAGAATACGTCGAGTAGACGACAGACCAGCGAACCGACGGTGAACGCTGTGGCTCCGCTGGACGAGCTACGCCATATCGATCTGGAGATCATGTTTTGCTTGGCACCTTATTGATCCTACGAGTCCATCGAGAGGATGAGATCTTTCTGGAATTCTTGCTCATGGTCTGATGCTACCGTAAACACCATGAGCATGCTATCTATCGACGGCTTCTTTGAGTCTCTTCGTTTCGTCGTTGTGATGTGATGATGCCCGTGGTCTTGGGCGGGCGGACACAGCGGCTGTGCCCGGGGGGTCAGTCCAAGGGCGTTGTCTAAGGGCTTCTAAGCGCTCTAGAGGGCTCTAGGGCATCGTTAGGGCCTCTGCTTCGTGGTGCGACGGACCGGGCGGACGTCTCGGGCTCAGGCAAGCTCTCTCTCCGGGGGCGACACTTGACCCGCCCAGTCTCTCCCGGGACTCCTGTAGGCCAAACTGAACACACCCAACGGTCGTTCGTCCGACTCCCACACGAAGATCACACTGGTGTTCGCTTCCCCAGTCGCCATTATTCAGCCAGGAGACTTTCTCGCAACCGCCTCTCGAAACCCCGTTCGCATCGAAACACGATGCCAAGAGGATCGTGAAACCCGGTACGCGTGGAGAGAAAGAAAGACAACAGCAGCCGTGACGCTCCATGATGCAAGCCCCAGAGCTCACCAAAACGGCTTAGGGGGACCATTATTTGACGCGAGACCACAGAGCTGGCACCATCGGCGATCGGCGTCCGCGATTCACGGCTAGCTTCCTCCAACGTGGAGCACGCTTCCCAAGCCTGGATCGCGCCAAAGATCTTCCAACTCCGGCTGTCTTTGGGATAAGTTCCAATTGAGCGGTTGTCGTGCGTTGTCGCTGCTGCACGCCGGACGGAATTGAGTCGCATGGTGGTACGTGCTCGCGTTCCTGTCTCTGATTTTTGCTTTCTGTGGCCACGAGTCGTCCCTGATGGGTTCCCCGTCCGGGGAAAAGTCGTGGTATCTTGATGGATCAAGGTGCTAATGTCTCTTGTCGTATCAGGAAAGGAAACCTCCCCAGCGTCCCTCGTTTGCCTAGCTCTGTGGCCTCAAAGTGCCATTGCGACACCGTGGTGAGCGCGATTGGGCTCCATTCTCTATTTCCTGGACGTTTTCGACGGCCCCAATGGCCTTTGCTGCATCCCGAACTTGACAGAGTCGTTCACTATATCAAACCCGCGTTGGAGGAGGAATTACGCCAGCCCTTGTCTCAATTGGTCTTGTCTGGACATATTTACTGACTGTTTCCGGTTATTGTCAGAGTGTTGTGCCATTCTTAGAAAGGGTCAAAGGGAAAACCTGCCTATTGTCATTCACTGAACAATAGAAACTATTCGACATAATCCTTTTTCGGAGAACCTAGCAGCCATTGTGCTACACCTGGTTCATCAGGTGCCCACGGGCTCTTCGTGTTCCTCCTTCTGCCTCCATTACATCTCTCTACAAAAATCTGTGGTATAAGACCACGTCCATTTCTTGCTATCGGCTACCTTTAAGTTGCTTGAGCGGCAGGCACGCTCAACGGGTTCAAGATGGCCAGAAATAAAGTCAGTGCCTACACGTCCCCGTCTCGGATGCCGGACAGCCCGTCCAGACAGCTCATGTTTGAGCTTGTCAGAGATATCGAGCAAATCCGAATTCACAGCGTTGAGATGAAGAAAGTCAAGGCATACGAGCGTCGTTCTTTCTACGAGAGTCTCGATCGGATCGACCAGGAACGGAAAAAGAAGGACGATGCAGCTCTCGACGCGGTAGCGGCTTTCCACGATCAAGTACGGCACGAGGCGGAAGATACACTGCAAGACTACTTCAGGCAAGTCGAGGAAGAACGATTACGTCAGGAAGAGGAGGCACGGAAGGAAAAGGAACGGATTGAACGTGAGAAGGCGGAGAAACTACGTCGTGAGCAGGAGGAAGCTGCTCGACTGGAAGCGGAGCGACGAGCACTGGAAGAGGAAGAGAGGAGGAAGGCTGAAGAGGCCGAAAAGGCAAGAAAAGCAGCGGAGGAAGAGAAACAACGCAAGGAACATGAACGTTTGGAAGAAGAGAAAAAGAAGCAGGAAGCGGAGCGGCGCAAGGCCGAGGCGGAGGCTGCCCGACAACGGGCTGAAGCTGAACAGCAGAGCCAACTCGAACGGCTGAAGAAGCTGGGTGCGACTCGTCAAAGTCAAGAGGAGGTCAATGTGCATATCCGGTATCTGGAACTACATCAACATCTGAAGAAATTCCGAAAATGGCTCCGGGACGAGGCAAAGAACAATCCTATGATCAAGCAGAACATGGGAGACATGCGCCGCACTATCAAGAAGTGCGTTGGTCAGCTGCGGGAAGGCAAAGGCGCGAATCGTACACAGGTATGTGTTTGAAATATGTGCTCTTCCTAGATGATCGCTGACTCGCTTCCAGATACAAGAGATCCGAACTACATTCGAAAAGGCAGCCGCCATACCAGAGCCTTCTGTTGATGTTCGTCAGTTTTTCGCATTCCCGCCGGAGCACATTGCCAACTCCGAAGACAACAAGGTCCCCGCGCTACTTATCTACATGTTCAATATCCTCTCCAAGTGCTTGATCTCATCCCTGGTTACCGAGGCAGGTATCAGCCCCAAATATGCCGAACCGATCGGCATCGTCGCTGCTCAGATCTTCTCCATGGAAGCTTTTGTCTACAAGGGATATGCGATGGTGGACATCCTCTGGGCCAAGTACCGCGTAGTCTGCCCAGCTCTCTGGGGATTCTACGGCGATGAGAAAACAGTTCCTGGGAAGATCGCAATTGGATGGTGGCGCCAGGAGGCTGGAGGCCCTTTCATTGACGAGCAAGGACACGCAGACCGCATGACCGGTCTAGGCGCTGGCTTTGCGGCCTTGACGCTACGAAATTTCGGAAAGACGAGTCGCAAAAACCCCTTCCCCAACACCATGTTCTGGTATACCATGCACAAGATCCTCACTATTCCACCGGAGGAGATCCAGGAAACACATCTCATCATCCTCACTGCGATGCTGCGGCCATCAGCAGAGAGAATTGTGGGATTCTTTGGTCACGTGGGCCTTGCCCTCCTAAGGCAAGCCATCATTGACCTTCCCAGAAAAGTCCCTAAGCAATCAATGGCGCTCAACGGACTCAAGCTGTTACGAGAGCTTTACCAGAGGGAGCAACACATCCTCATCTGAGACCCCGACGTCATCGAGCACAACATATGAAACTTTTTCTACTTATGACACTTTCTTGTTTTACCACCTATGTGCATATCTATGGAGTTGGAGAAAGTGCGGTCACCAGGACGGAAGAACCAAAAACACATGTTCCAGCAAATTTGAGACGATACGATTAAGTCTTGTTATGTCTTCATGGATGGGTTATTACGCCACACATATGTTCTATGTTGTTTTTTTCGTCGCCGCTCAATAGATCCAGAGAGATCAACCAGAATCAAGAATCATAGAGAAATAAACAAAGAGCAAAAATGAATTTCTGAGAAATTATCATATCCTAACCCCTTCGTATACGACGATAGTCATACAGAATCCTTTCCGATGTAATACCATAGTCTCCAGTTATGATGGCTTGAAAGGAGTTATGGCTTTTTCTTATATCCTTATTACTGATATTCCGCTCCGTTTCTTGGATTGTATATATAGTCTGTCAGCGCCTACAACTTACCTGCATAGGTGTCGGCGCCTGGAGATTACCTGTATAGGTGACCTGTCATATCGCCGTCTGCGGCAGATTCTTTGATTACCATAGAATCTACTAGATCATTAGGATCTAGCTTTTTTGTCTAATTAGCGGTTAAATATGGGATCAACCCCCTTCCTAAATCTAGTCTTCAAGAAAGATTGACTGAGTAGCTAGCACCTTATCTAGCACCTCAGATAGTCAATATAGTTGCTATTCTTCCGTGCCCTAAGATTCGACAATAGGTAACCTTTCAAACGCCGCTTCCATCTCGATTCTTTCTTTGATTACAGTAGAACCTACTCCCTAGACCTCTAAGATCTAGCTTGAAGCTTCTTTCTCTGATGAGGATTCAAATATAGGTATAATTCTCTGTAGAATCTAGTCTTCAAGCATGTAAGTCAGGTCACTAAAGTCAGATAATTAGATTGACACTACTATGCTTAAGGGCCCTAGTATTTGACACATATACTACTTCTTGATGCGTTCAGGAAAGAACTAGATTTCTGTGCTCTGCTTCTTAGATAATTCTAATCCTTTAACGATGGGGCGATGGGGTTATTGAGGGATGTGATCGTTCAGGACTTGGGAGAAGTAAGGAGCTGTGATATCTAGTTGCTGTAAGGAATAAGAATTCATCATGTGATGTGATCGGGTGCGATTCGTTTCAAAGCTGTTGTTTTTGAATAGCATTTCTACGATAGGACGCCTCGGGTAGCTTTTTGAGAGGAAAGTGGAAAATTTTCCCGCTTGTATCGCTACGATATGCGATCACTGAGAATAAATACTATACGGATCAAAAAGTGCTAGTGAGGAGTGCATCAGGGGCTGTGGTGTTTCAACTGCGATCTGCCATGGCTAGTAATTACCATGGAGTTCGTATGGTGAAATCGATGAAACTTCGCACGTGCTTGCGTGTCCAAACATGAATTCCTATAAATGTTAATTTTTTCTAGGGATATCAACCACTCACTGAACACTCGAAGTCGGTCAAGATGTTTGATTGTTGTCCTTGGCTAGACCGCTGAATCTTTCCGATTTCACCCGATCACTTGCGCCGAGAGTACTCCGCTGTCATGGGCGGCGGCAACTCGGAACAAGCCACGGCGCCGACTCGCAGTGAGCGCCAACTTTGATTCCTGCATGGTGCGGTGTCAAGGGTAAAAAAAAAAAAAGCGCGGCGCCCAAGAGGCATGGAAACATATGCAGGAGAAGCTTCTCTTTGTTGCTATGCTTGTATCACTCATTTTCTTCTTTAAGGGTCATTTGACGTGTAGGTTGATGAGGACGGGATCCTTACATCTCCGCAGCTCAACCTTGCTATAGATACAGACGATAGGTCTCATCTGCATTTTTCGTGAGACATTTAAAGGAGCCGAATTTCAACCGCGACCGAAGAATTGTAGCTATATATGTCGTTGCACGACTCCACAAGACGCTGTTCCGTAGTGGGTCGGTGATCCTAGTCGGCATGCCTAGTAGTAAAAAACGGCCATGATGCTGGTAACTTTACGGGTAAGAGATCGGGTCCGATCGATTTTCGGCCCATTCGACTAGACCTAAGTTTGATGCATCTCGGTCGGAGATCGGATTCTAGCTCAGAAAAGTGGTATCACAATTCACGGCCCAGGGATAGGTCTTCACCATTTGGATTAACTGGTAGATGTTTCCCGAAGTTGTTGGACCCGTAAGTTGGCATAGTTCGGGGTGAGTCATATCCAGATATCTCCCATGACACTTGATAGATGGTAGGAGGGCTGTGTATTGGTGACAATCGGAAGAAAAAGGCTCCTAGACTGTTGATAACATGTTAGAACTCCATAGATATGACAAGCAGCCGAAGAAGTCGTTAGGGAAGCCACATGTCTTGATGGTACACCGACTCATGACATCTCCCTCAGTGTAACGACGATCAGCTTATCAGCTATCAAGTCCATTTTTGTTTCAGATGCAACGGAGACGGAATTATGTCCGGAAGAATGGAACGAGACTTCAAGGACCCAACGGCCATGATTAAGACTGGTGAGTATTGAGATGTGCCAACGCATGTAGCACGCATGTATTATTTATTCTATGCCAATGTCAGGGGGAGGCCAAGCCATCTTTATTTCGAAACACAGGGTCTGACATAGAAAAGGTCTTGATCAATGATAATCTTAATCCATCATTTTTCGATTCCATGTACGGGGTAGGGTGGATAACTTTTTGTCTGACCCATCTGTTATCTCGACAAGCGTCACTTTAGCAAGCAGCCAGTTATCCTTGTGAGATTAGAGTATCCTGCAGGGAGTGAAATAGAACTATAACGAGTAATTTTCGCTAAGAATGATACTACTAGGCTGTTGGGCAGTGGGCCGGAGAAAAAGCCAGATGTGGCAGGAGAAGCATTGGGTGACTCTTCTCCGAGCTGATTCCGTGACGGACTACGGCTGCCGGTCTCGACTCACCACGGGCCGAATACGACCAAGACAACACCGCTGTCCATCCCGACCTCAAGTGCTGGAAAGCACATTATTATTCGACAAGCAACAGATCAATTTCAGATAATACGAATATTTCCAGGGTCATTGCGTGTCCCCTAACAATTCGACGATGCGAACATTTCTTCCCCTTCGACTCGAGCTTATGCCGCGATCACCATGCGCTATGTTATTATCCATGACGCTCGGGACAAGAACAACAACGGTCTGGTTGAATGTCAAAGCGTGCCGTTCGGTCCGTGACACCGACAGCGTTTGAAAACTGATTCATGATTCAGAATGCATTTATCAAATTCTAAGTTTCTGAGTCAGATCACGTTGGATAACTAAGGCTTATATCTATAGTGATATTAAGTGTAAGGCCCTTCATGGAGTCATGGACTTTTGTTCAATCAATTTCCAAGCTCCACCATCCAGATCAGTAATTTCCCCAACTGCCGGCTGCTCTGAAACGGGAATCCTATATTAGATACTTCCCTTTCCGGCGATGACTCGACATGCGTTGCTGGGTCCCACGAAAATCTTCTAGATCCCGGTGGCGACTAGTGGCTTTAAGTTCAAGTAAGAATTCGCGAAGAATAATCTGGTGTCGCGCGACATCCACCCGAAAAATATCCTATCGAGACAAGATGAGTACCTCGTTCGCACAGTTGGAGGTTACAGGCAGAGATGATATGGCGCTTTGTCCCATGACCAAGCTGCGTGATGGAGAGGATGCCATGCAGCCCGCAACTGTCACACAAAGACAGGCTCGGATAACAGCATCGTATCACAATGTAATTAGTCTCCGTATGAGTAGTCAAAATAGCTATCAGACTTTTTAGAGCGATGGAGCCACGAATTAGTCCCGACGCTGGGGCTGACGTGCGACTGGGACAGGGAACCATCAGCGGCTTTGTTGTTCCCCTGAGTCCCAGCTCGGGAAAGAACGGGTTGATTTTGATAACGGCAACCTATAACCCTCTCACCAATATATGACGTGGAAGCGCCACTCTCTATGCTGTCGATTTTATTTCTTTCTCCATCTTGCCTTTTGATCTATAATCCCTCTTACTTCTATCTACCTAATCGATTGTGCAGTTCTTGTCACAACGCATATCCGCCAATTAGATTGCTACAATCACTAACCTACTGGGATCTTCCAATCAATCCACTATACTTATAATCATCGTTGCGTGACTGATACATAACACTCTTTTCCTTCAATTGAAGAGAAAAGGATTATCACTACACATTATTATGGCAGCGGTAAATCTGCCGGTTGAGATTATTCAATCAATACTTCTCTCTGCGGAACCTGAGACTTACCACTCCGCACGTCTCGCGTGCAGTTCGTGGAAACATGCTGCATCCAGTCCCTTCATGCTTCAAGAGGCGCTCAAAAGGACGCCAACCCCACTACCGCCAGCGGAGGACATGACGGAGGATGACTGGAGCACACTTTTCAATCAGATTGCGCATCTCAACCTACTGGATAGACGAAACAATATTGAAAAGACGGTCACAGAGCAGAAGCGTCCGCCAAAATGTACTTTCTCCACGGTTGTTGCTGTATCGGGCGATCGATCGAAGCTTGCAGCGATGCATGGCTCAAGGGTTGTGGTATACAACATCAATAATGAGACCCACGAGCTCGAATTCGGTCTTGCCCGATCTCTCTATCCCCTCTGGACGTCTATGAGTCGCGCGCTGGCGGATGGCATGATGAACTGGATGACCATGGGCCATCATTACGCCAAATATCACATCGCTCTTTCACGCCATGGCAATCTAATCGCAGTTGGTCTGGGCAAGTCTATCCACATCTATGATCTCCAAAACCCGGAGACCTTAGATTCTCCTGCGGAAGGTGCAATCGGGGATAATGAGACAGTCTCTCTCGCACCTGGAGTCACCGGATACGAGGAAGCAAAGGGTGTGGTTGAGTCTCTGGAGTTCGTCGAAAACGACACTCTACTTCGTGTCGTAATCGGAAAGGAGCCAAATGCGAATCGACAAACACGGGTGCGTTACTTGGGCAAGCCCCCTCCAACGTGGGGTTGCACTCGCAGCTGTTCAATTAATGGGGAAAGTCTTGACTATTGGAAAGAGAACATTAGCCACATATATCTTGACTCTGTGGCCCTTGCCGTTTCATTCCGCGACGATAACAAAACCGCTTTCCAGGCGGTACAGTTACTCCCAGAGTCGGTTTGCGAGGGTTGGACCGATATGCCTGGCAGATTCTTCGTCGCAGCACTCCAAAATACAGGCAACAACGGCTACTGCACCGCCTTTGTTTCTAGCATTGACAATAAAGTCACGATATGGAGGCAGCTTCCATCGCGCACAGACCGGATATCAGATCGTTGGGCCGGCTTTTTTGAACCAATTTCTCAAGAAAAGGTCTTGAGCTTCTCAATCAGTGACTCGATGGTGGTTGCACGAAATCGCCAAGTGGCCAAAGATCGCTGGAATCCAGTTAACATGCCCTACGTCACATCGACACACCCCATGGCAGCAATATCAGCCGATGGAAAACTTTTGGTTGTTTTTGAGCCAGGGGCAGGCCACTCATACAGCTTCTCCAGCGGCGGTGCGCTTTACGTCTACAGCATGCAGTGGTGTGATCCCGAGTTTACGCCGCAGCAGTGCACGGAAAAAGGCAGTGGAGATAAGCGATTGTTGCCTCTTCAACAACCATTCTCCATCAACGGGGTGTCTCCAAGTATCCAACCGTGGTCCTTCCTCTTGGACATCATCAATGTCGATATCGACCGACTTCATGTGGAAGAAAGAGAACAGAGAGAAGGCACAGGAAAAGTGTACCTTGTCAGAGCTGAAACTGCACACGAGGTGATGGAATGGCGGCTGGCTTGAAAACCGTGTGATAGAATGAGTGATGCGGTAATCGTTTCCGCGTGGTTTTCTGACGTAAGCTTGAAAGCGGGAGTTACGGAGTCTCCAGGTATGGATGTGGCGCATTTGCAAGGCGTTCGGATTTCAGACAGGACAAAGGTTGGGTAAGATCAGCATGGTCGGGATTAAATTATTTGGGAGTACTTGTTACTACGTTCTGTATGGAATTGGATTCTGGTCAGCTTTTTAGACCATTAGATCCTACATCGGATCTTCTGTTTGAAGCAGGCCCTACCTGCGCAAAAATATTTTTAGTAACCTTGCTGGAAATAACAGTGCTATATATTTCTCTTGTCTATAAAAAAGAAGGAGCACAGTGGCTGGTTTAATTATAAACCCCATAAGAAATAGAACTTCATCTTGATTCTTGATGAATCTATATGATAAGTTAGGGAAGATAAAGGAAGCTGACTAAGTAAGAGCTTGGTAACTAGTTAACTAACTAACTAACTTAGAATTTAGTACATATACCAGTAGACCCAGTACATAGCCCTTCCGGTCACTTCCCAGAGATTCTGTCAGAAATACCGTGTCTGCCGGGGAAGCAGGATTGAGGTGCACCAAGAGCTAATATGGCATTATTTGTTCCAGAGAATTCGCAACTAGGCGCCCAGGAACATCTTGGCTCTAGATGCTGATGCTTGACTGCTTGATCATATTGGGAGCTGCTAGCTGAAGCTATCTAACTATCCTACAGTGCGGCCCGCTAAGCCCCATTGGGGGGAAGGTGGGGCGAACCCTATTAGGGCTCTGCCAAAAGAACATGTTTCCGTCGAGAAATCAGCGATCTTACTCAACTTTCTCGCATACATCTAGGAATGAGAATGAACGAAGCTCGTCCTAGAGGAAGCTTTCACAGAGAGCAATGACTGAACGGGAATTTTGTATACGGTACCATAACTGAGATCCTGTCCTATCATGGTCCATGCAGGAGTTGACTGCTTGTGGAAATACCCTTTGGGTACAGTACAAGAATAGATAGCAATATATATCGGAGCTGAAGCCTGAAGCTTGAATTCCTAGCAAGCTCCGGCTATTTATCTCTGTGGGTGGAGCTCTTGCTTAGGCAGGCGTCTATAGCTCTCGTCAGAACTGGAGTGATGATCTCAACTCCTTTACGGCATGTGAGTCCGATTCTATACGGACTGAGTATTTAATCCATCAGTTCTCCACATGGATGCATCAAGAATATCTTAGAGGTTCACCACGGACAGATCTTCTTCTCGGCCTTGTTCAGTTTAACGTGACACGTGCGTTAGTAGTGAACGCAAGATCTCTTTGTCTTAGCACCCGATCTATGGTGCGGGGAGCTGGCTCTCAATTTGCATCTGGGATCGTTGATGACGCCGTTCTGAACTCTCTGCCTCCCAGTTTGCGGCCAACCATCCTGCAGAGTACTACTCCCCACCACCCTTGGATCGATCTCTTGCCTGTGGAGGAGCTTCGTGACAATCTTCTACGGCAAGATGAAAATTCATATGATGATGCACAAACTGTCTCGAGATTTGAGAGGATTTCAAAACCTGACAAATGGACGGGGTGGTGTGGCTGTGTGGGGATATCCGTGGGATCCGCATGGATGGAAGCTTACCGAAGCATTTGTAAATAAATGGCCTTGGGTCGTTCAAGGCTGCCAGGGACTTTTTGAATCCACGAACTACTGGTGAGCCAGGAAAGGCGAATCTCCTCTGGGTCTCCCTGGTGTTACGGACTCGACTTACGGAACTCATCCACGAGTCGAAGAGTTAAGTTAAAAATTGGAAGTGCTCACATGGACACTGTATTAATAGGATTAAGATCTTGTGTGGTTAGATTTAAATAATAATTTGCTAGCATTGTGTGATCATTTCTCTTCATCGTGCGATTGAAATCTTGCTTAAAAATGTTTTAGGCTCCTCTTTCTTCTGAAAGCTCAGTATTCGCCTAGTGATGTCTTATTTTGTCATGAGCCATATAGATGAGAACAGAGAGGGGTATAACCTAGAAGGAGAATGTAGAGCTACTCCAAGTTACCAAAGTAAAAGCGTTAACAGCTCTAGCACTAGGATATGTAATAAGTGTAGTCTGCGATTTACATTGTCCATCAATCATTGAGCTCATTCAAAATATCTTAGTAGTAGTCAATAAAAGGCGCTTATAAACCATTCTGGGGCATCACCTAATGAGAAGAGGTCTGTTCGCCCCTCATTAATCTTAAGTTTCTTTAGTAGAGTGCTGAATACGGCGACCTTCTAAGTTGTGTAGCTCTGGCCTAGTCAGCAAGTCATCTTGACACATCTACTGCACAATAAGACGCGTGTATCCTTCCACTCCTCTGCTTCTGTCTTTGCAGCATTATTAGATATATTCTCAATTTCTTCTAGTCGCATATAAAACAGTATTATCTCATATTAATAATAAATAGATGGAAATGGCGAGTTGTATACATGACTTCGTGGTCTTCTGTCTTTAATTAAAAGGCTGTGGTAAAGGATATCCAATAATTAACTTCTAGAAGATTAATGATGCTTTTTGGTGAAACTCACAAATCCTATATTTCGGAAGGGTGAAGGAAAACCGCAGTAGGCATCCAAGATATTGGTAGGCACTATTAAAATAGAACCCCCCAACACACACACAAAAAACAAAACAGCCCGTCCATCGACTGTAACCATATTCTTCAATATGTTTCCAATACATACTTCCCTACTCCCACTCACAGACCTTGCCAAGAGGGTCTCTCTCTCTCTTTCTCTCTCCAAAGATTAGCCTCTGTCACAGTCGGTGTGTAGAATTGGCCAAGCTTCTATTCAGTCGATACTCACAGAGGCAAAGAAGATACAGAGTACCCCCCATTCTTTGCCAATATGTACGTTGAATATTATACTATTCGCACAGTTATTGTACGGCCCCTTGTTTGCTCTTAGTAATCTAGACCACATCAAGACTTCGGAGATATCAGGACCGAGGAAGGGGAAGAAAGTTTGGCATCGATAACACTGAAACTCCGAGTCTCTTTCTCTCTCGGTTTCCACGCTCCGACTGAAGCGTTCAGCTCCTGGGTCTTAGAAAATGCAGACATCTCGGATCAACAACTCGTGCCATCAATGTCACAATCGGAAAGTTCGGCGTATTGGTAGGTCCACACCATTCTCCATAGAAAGTTATGCCTTCTACGGTGTGATAATAACAGGTATCCGGTGCCACCAACTCCTCCTGGGGCAGTGGCGGTATGCACTCATTGCATTATTGGGTTATTTCGAATAAACCTAGTATACGTGATCCTAACTTAAAATTCCCCCCTCACAGAAACGGAATGAACCTTGCCAGTTCATAATGTGAAGCGCCATATTCGCGAGAAAGCTGGTGAGGCTCCATAAAGAATGTACCTTTGACCACCTAAATTAATCTGAAAGACCGGTCTACCTTGCCGCGTGCGGACACTGGCGTGAACTCGACAAGTCTATTCATAGATCGCCTTATCCGAAATCCATCGGAGAGCGCGCCCCTTTACGATGAATTTTCTGTTGTTAGAATAAGTTCGCTCTCCGTGCATCTCGGTTCTGCTGTCTGGCCTACAAAACAGGCCCATGACGAGCGAGGTATGCAACAGGTTATAGGCCATCATCATGCAGTCTTGCAGTGGCTAATATTCCGCCACTAGTTCCTAGCTCTGGGATCGCTTTTTTCTCAGATAAGAGAGTCAATTCTCTGGTCAAAAGATTAGGGACCACACGAATAAGAGATCTCGTTCGTCAAATCGACAGTACAATAAGGACGCGATTTCTTGAAAGACCTGACACGGAACTCTTCCGAGCTCACTCGATACAGGCTCAGCATCAAGAAAGCATTCCATTGGATGATGTCAGGATCTATATCAAGTGTGAGTGCTACTGCCCTGGATATTCAATATTCATACTGATTCAGACCGAGGTTATTTTGAATCTGTCCATCCAATATTCCATTTCCTAGATCAGACAGACTTCGAGGGAAAAGTAAACGACCCAGATCTCACAGCGATTTCACTTTTTGTGCCCTTTACAATGCAGTGTTAGCTCCAGCGTTGTGCGAGTGGTTCGTTCCAACCAGGTACTGGGAAGGCATGGAAGTTTTTTTCAGAACTCTCTCAGCCGTGTGGCTTTCATTCTCATGTCCCGGGGATGTCTTACAAGTCTTCAGGTTACCTTCCCCACTCCCTCCTTCCTAGATCGTCTTACGATAGCTTCTGTACTGACGAGTGTTCAGGCTCTAATTACAATAGTACGCCCCCACTACCCTACAGATCCGAAGAATAACTTAAAGTAATATAGTCACCTGAAGGCAATATTTGCCATGAACGTGTGCTGTCTCCAGTGGACCAAACGCTTTTGACAGAGGCGAGTCGTATGGTACTTGCTCTTCGATATCACAAATCCTTCTTGACGCAGATCCTGCCATATGTAGCAGAGCGTTTTGGGTCATCTATCATATGGAAAAACAGTATAGTTTCCAAGCAAGGAGTAGCTCTGTAAGTCCCTTCTCACCTACTATTGTCAGAAATAGATGAGTAATACAGTAGGTTATCGCTGATTTTGATGTCAGCTGTCCGATTTATCCAGTTCCAGAATGCGTCTTCGGGAATATGAGTGGTTCATGGCATCTATCCGCATCAGCCGGATTTTCTCCATCGCCTATGAGTCTCTTTTTTCCGTGACTGCGTCTACTCGCCAGACAACAGCCATGCTCTCAGATGTTGATAATGTCCAGGGATTGCTTGAAGAGTGGAGACGATCAATACCGTTGGACTTCAGACCCGGAGAAGCTCCCCAGAGGTCTAATTTCGCGAATCCTAGTACTAAAGAGATTGCTTTGTGAACGCATCTCTACTACCTTCACTTGGTAATTGTACTAGAGAGGCTGAAGCTTCAATTATCTTAGAGAAAGGCAAAGCAGATCATAGCGTGCATACTCTATTAAGTGCCGCTCGGGTAGTGATTGAATTGACCCCCTTCATTGATGTGGAGCCGTATACGCCAGTCTTGTATGTATTCATCCTTATTGTGCGCATCGATTCCCCAGTATAATTGACTTGATTGGATATTAGCATTCTTGCCATAATGCCACTGTCAGCCCTATTTATCATCTTCGATTTCGTGATACATAACCCTGGACATCCAGACACACAGAAGCACCTGATTCTCTTGGACATAGTCTCCGGTCATTTCAGTCTTCTTGATCACACGTCGAACGGCGCGCTACCGGGGAATTACCTATCTAACTTCGCACATATTGCGAGACAATACACTGACAAGATTTCGGGTCAGCCTGTCAATGCCGAAACAATTCAGTTATTGGTCAACAGGCGCAAGATTTATGGAGACATCTCTCCATCAGTGGATACGGTATCGTATAGTTCTCCACATTTATAGATAGTGAGTCTCGTGTTGGAAATTTCTACTGATAAGACATTGCAGCTAACGACTGAATAACAAAGCAGAATAATGATTTGGAAAGTGACCACCTGAATTATGAACATAGCGGGACAACACTGAATAGCGGAACACCAGCCTTGCGACGGCCGCTGAAGTGATCGCCTCAGTCGGTGTCATGGCCTTACTCCTAGGGATGCTTGAGATCCTCTACTGCATGTGAGCTCCAGGCCA
This sequence comes from Paecilomyces niveus, assembly GCA_003116535.1. NCBI lineage: Eukaryota > Fungi > Ascomycota > Eurotiomycetes > Eurotiales > Thermoascaceae > Paecilomyces > Paecilomyces niveus. The sequence continues at coordinate 75,256 of QEIL01000036.1, forward strand.
CAATTCCCACGACTCGCATTAGTATCATTCTTGTTGACTCTCCTCCAGCAAAGAGACCATCTTACCCTCCGACCCAATTCGCAGGTGGACGTGGACATTTCTCTCGCTGGCGCAGTATGCCGTTCTTATTCTTTACATAGTGGGAATGAGTATGCCAAAAGATGCCTGAATAGAACAGCAGCTATCATTGCTGCGGTCCTGTTTGTCATACAGACTATAATTTGCGTCAAATTGTTCAATCGCACTCGATCCAAAGGGGATGATAGGAGACTTATGAGCATTTCTCTGATGAGCATTCCCTTCCTTACTGTGCGTGTCGCTTATGGGCTATCACTGTCGTTTATCGCAAGTAACAGTCCGTTCATAAGAGGGAGGACAAATGTCATTGCCTCGGCCTTTCTGCAATATCTAATGGAGTCTATTGTGACTACACTCTTTCTCTATGCGGGTATTGCCGGGGAACAACTACAGAAGCTGTGGGGAATCGACAGTTGAACTTGCACAGCGATGTTGAGTTTTAATACTATATCCTGCAGAGACACATCAAACCAGTAATATTTATCGATATTATTATTTTAATTCCTGCGTCTCCTTTGTTAAGTACACTTACTTTGCATGTTCTACATCGCCGAACTCGGTAACTCATTACTTTTCCTTTTTACCTGGTTCCGTTTCATCTAGGGCCCTCCCTTCTTCCACAAGGAAAGGCTTGTCATTTTACTACGTAACAGCAACCATTAATGCTTAAGAAAGAAGAAAATAGAGTAATTAGTAAGATAGTCTCCTTTTTCTGCGCTAGAAATTCAGATGTTAAGCGTGTAGTTAGATCCGCGTTTGTGAATATTTGATGCTATCTAAGAAATAAACGCGCGCGTAAATTCAAGTCTGTTTGAAAAGCTACAAGCCCATGGACATAACATCTAACTGTCGGTTACCTGAACTCTTATATGCCCACTCAGCTCATAATGTAGGACCATATTGCTAACTTTGTATCACCTTTTGGTAAAGGATGTAATTGTGGGAAAGTTGCCCGTAAGTGCTGAATAAGAAAACTCAGCATGCATTCGGAAGAAGTCATCAATATTAGAAACTCGGTCCACAGAGCTCAATGAGAGAATCTCACTGAATAACTTAAGCTGTTATGGTATGACTGTGGCAATATTTCACTTCCTATATATTGGGAGTGGAGGGTTCTCCAACTATCGGGGTAGCTAACTTCTGTGCTCCGAAATTAGTTGTCACTATTAGCTACTAGCATGAATTTATCTGCGGAGGGCCAGCGGGAGCCACTGTGTATCTAACTTCCTAGGAATATTCAAGTGAGGTTCTGATGACTGGGGACCATATCTATCGTCAAGTGATCCGTCGCATAGTAGTTAGTTAATTAGTCCTCGGGACTGAAAATTGATGTCACCTGCGGAGTTTCGTGGCATGCCCGGCCAGATTGAGGAACGTAGCCGAAATGATGGAAGATGCAGAGAGGTCAGTAGCAAAGCCTGGAGATGATCCAAAAGGAGATTCCGGGGTCGCAGGATGAACCCATCGTTTGTTATCTGGGTATTTGGAGGTCCACTGAACCTAGAGCGCAACTTGCGAGGATGAACTCGTTTCCCCGTGTTTTAGATGTCCTTTGCTGGGAAAAGCGACACGCGAGCAGCCTGACGATGGGAGAGTTCCCCATCCGGGCTCTGCCAATAATGCGCCCGTCCTGACGTGCTCAGACGGATTTGGCCAGATGCGTCAACCGTAGTTGTTGGCTTGGACCGGTAGACGGATTCCGCGGTAGTGGCCGGAGTGGACACCGCCAGAAATGGGTCCCGTCTGAGCTTAACGCAACCTGAGAAACGTCTTCTATCTGATCGTAGCCTTCACAAGAGCAGAAACAGGACGTGTTTGCAGAACCTCTTATTTGCGCTTGAAAGGTTGCTCTCTTTCCTTCGGACCGGGATGTCGTGTGCCAAAGGAATCGATGAGCGGATGCGAAAAGGGGCCTTCAACACTGGCACATCATGTCCCAACGACCTGAGAACTTGTTGTTACGATCTGACCAAGAAAGGTCAATTATTTGCATCAACATGACGTTCCAGAGCGCGGTCGAAGCAATAATGCCGCCAGTCGAATATGATTTCCTTCTCCCTGATATCAGCAAAGAGTCCAGTCAGACGCGCGGACGTGGATACGTACCGGATGGTTGAGCCCGCATATCACTCGTCTAAACCCAAACCTCACAGAGTCCGATGCTCTTGGCCGGCCAATCACATTTTGAAACGGGAAATAGAGGGAGATAGTTTCAACGAGAAATAAGAACTGGCTGGGATGAAAGTCCTCTCCGACAATCCATCCGTTCTCATGTTGGTCAAGGCTTCGTGGAAACACATATAAGACTGCAGAGAGATGTTGAGTACTTCTGCCAGTCCCCTTCAAGTATATGAGTGGCTTCAATGCTTCCTAATATGCATGATCTTGGGAGGAAATGGCCCCGAGCCCACCCTGGGTTCGACTAGCACATGCCATTGACGGATCCAACCACAGAGGATGGGAACTCAGAAAGTTTTTAACAGAACAGTTGGGTGTTGCCATCTTTTGATTCTTGATCATATTTCCTTCTTAGTATCATAATGTTGAGAAGGAAATCCGCATAAAGCGGAACTTGGGGCCCGATGTCTCATCCAATATGCATATGCATAAGTCGAAGTCAGACTGATGATAAGAAAGAGTCTGTCTTTGCTTTTTCATCTGCAAATTAGATGAAGATTTGTGATGCGAAGATTCGCCTCTTAGGAGCTTCTTTCTTGTCATCCATGACCAATGAACAACATAGTAATCCAGGGTTGTCAAATCCTGGCCTGTGATCCTGAAAGTTTGCAGATTCCTTTGATTCAGCTGCAAAATCATTTGAGGTCAAACAAGGCTGCATGGTTTGCTTCTGAGCTATCACAGCTATTTGTCATTATCGTGAGATATCCTTCAGAACTCGCCTGAGCGATCAAATCCTCCACATGTCTCTGGCCATTGTCGCCCTATTCATCTCCGCACAAGGGTGCAGTTGGCAGAGATCTCAGGATTAAACCTCCTTTCTATACCATCTCACGTAGAGCAACTCATTGCTTGCTTTGCAGTGAGCATGGTCACCATTTCCAGTGCCAGTCGATCCTCTATGCAGCTGTGACGCTTATCAACCTCTGTTACCTAAAGTATATATGGAAATGTAGTCGAAATGCTTACTTTGGGCAGCTCATGGAGCGTCGGAAGGACAAGCTATCTCACGCCAGGCTGTAGCAGACACAGCATGGTCATTCAGTTGCTGAGACGAATCATCCAGGGGGGCTAACTTATCCGATAATACAGAAGCATCGCAATTTTCAAGCAGATTGGTGAAACCAATGATGAGAACACAGATTGTATTTCCCTAGATTGCAACTACCTGACCTAGCACTGGCTGAGAGAATGAGAGCAGGAGTCAAACATCTGAGACAAGAAAACATCGTCGTATGCTGCGGGTGCAATCTCGCTAACCAGATCGTGAAAATGGTCTGAATATTGTTCTCGTTCGCATATATTGATTATCTGGACGCAAATGATTGCATGAAGCTAGAATTAACTGTCGTTCTGCCACCGAAGGTTACGGTCGCGATCTTGCTCGCAAGGTCCCCAGGAGGGACAACGCAGCAATACTGAGGGCACAACCACCAGGGTCCCCGAGTCTCAAGTCGCAGGCAATGTTATTTCTCTGCTAATCTCATCTCATAGAAGCTCGAAATGTTTCTTCTATACCATGAAATGTTTTTTCTGTCCTCGAGTGTCGTTCTTTTCGAAGAAATGCGGTCGGCAAGCATCGCCCGGCATGAGACCATCGTGTTTTTCGAGTGAGCATGGCATAAATCGACATGCTATGATCCCTCCAGTGATTCAATCAGTTGTACTCAAGAGTACCAGATAATTTTAATCTGGGTTCGCTGGTTGGAACTGCGCAAGTTGGGAAATGTTATTGACGTCTGATGAACAGATAAACTGGCCCCTATTTTGTCACTATATCCCCCTATCGACGATGAGGACGATAGCCTCGAGATGGTACGAAGGCGACCTCCATTCAAGGCTCGCAAACTATGGGATTTACGCGAGAGAGATTGCCTATGATAGACAATACACGATGGAAGAGAACAAGACTCGCTCTTCGCTGCTACGCCGCTGGTGGGAGAATTGACGATCATTCCGAAGACGCTCCTTCGAACAACACGATTACGATAACAATAAACCCTGTCACTTACTCCTTTTCATCGTTCGTGATGCGTCAAAGGGACTATGGTCAACGACGATGACCAGGATAATGACCGAAAGAAGTCGTGTCCAACATAGGAATGTCTTTGAATGAGCGTACATGCTAACCTATGCAGAGAAAAACAGGTGTGTTTGAAGATTCCCTACGATATACTTTGTTATACTCCTTCCGGCGTGCCCCGAACTCTAGACCTTCGAATCCTTGGGATGGGAATCGGGGCACCGGAAGGTCTGAATTAGTTGGGAGAAAGATAAGAGAGAGAGAGGAAAGAAGGCGAATTTCCTATTGCTAACCATATCAAACGAGGAACAGGGCAGCATCGGGATCCCGTATGAAAACACCCTAACGCGGACTGAACGATATCTTTGGACCCTCTTACGGCTCGCCTCCGACGGAAAAAGCAAAATGAGAAAACGAAAAATTTCTTACGAGATGGAAATTATGCCCCATGGACCGGTCTCGGGATCCTTTCTACTATACGAATAGTGAGACTCCTCCTAGAGTACACTATATCGAAGGTCTTTTGTGGCGCTATACCGGGAGGGCGATGCTGATGTGGACCGTTATCCGCCTAACAAGGACAAGGACCGGCCCTAAGTCACATCGTGCGGCTGGAACCGCGCTTTGCGTTGATATTTCGCTCTAGGCTAAGATCCTCGAACCAAAGATGACCTTTTTGATGGAGACTTGTGCTCAGGCCTTCGTCGCTCAAATCGGCTTTTCCGATGCTGGAACGGGTTTCTATGTATACGAAATTTAAGTTCCATGGCTTTTGATTCTTCCTTAGGGCTCTTCCTGCGGGTCTAATATTCAGATTTTTCAAATGGCTCTGCAGAGGTCTATGAGGTTCTGGTATCCCACACTTCCGAAACGGACCCCCCACAAGTCTTTTTGATACCTCAACGGACCTTCCCGATCCACTTCGTCGAACTCTCTGGTTAGCGTGGGGCTAAGTTGAATTTTGACAATAGCGTTCTTGTCAGTTTCAAGATCTGACCAGGCTGCTAGGATCGGGACGGATGGAACAAATCCGCCATCGAAGTCTCACTGGGCAGTACGGCCTGCGTGTGACACGGCCTATTCTGACAGCGCAGCCACGCAGGTGGGAACAGCATGAATCGCCTCTGATAATCCATCTACTTTGATTCACCCAGCCAACCCGGGAGGAGCTGATTGCTTCCCATTGCACAGCGCTAGGGCTTGATATCTTGTACATCCGTCTCGAAGCTGGTGCCTTGGGGCACGGTCCCTGCTTGTAGCCTTGCTGGATGACCACGAGTTCTATCTGATGCGGGCCGATTGGAGCGCCGATCTACTATCAGACCCATGCGAATCACAATGCTTTTTCGCCGCAGAAGGTGTGGAGTTCCTAGCTAGCATGAGAGCACCTCCACGCTACGGCATTGTTTCCACGTCATGCCGCTTCACTCTACGGAGGGGGTGACCATCTGAGCTAATGGCACTTATCGCGAAGCTTACTGGGACAAAGGTATAAATAGGCCTTCAAATCCCATCAGATTCCTATTTCTTTCTCTTCCTCAACTACACCTGAAGAACTCTGCAAGCCTCCAAATACTTTATCAACTCAGAAACTTCCTCGAAAAGTCTCTCGACTTTACAACCACCACCACAATCAAGATGAACCCCTGCTCCTGCAACTGCTGCTCCGGCGACTGCAACTCTTGCAGCTGCTCCAAGTGCAGCGTACGTATATACCATGACTCTGTTCTCGTTGCCCTTCACTATTCCTAGTGTCTCCTGACTTGCCGTTGCGTCCCCCCTAGACACTATTAGACCGAGCTGACATACATTTCTGAATAGCACTAAATTGATTCATCTCCTTCCTTCTGTCTTCTCCCACTTCTTCCGCCACCTCAGTTGATTCCGCGTCACTTAATCATCTCCATCGATCGATACTACCAGCCATCATTGAAGGATAATACCGACCGGCCAAGATCAATCTGTCAACACATCGCTTACGGTCGACATGATGGGTGCAGGGAGGCTTTACTGGTCGATGAGGAACCGGATGCCAGTGATCTGGATGGATGGGAGACAGTGCCTATGTGATACCCGACAATAGAAGCAGAAGAACAATGGAATGATCTACACGACCCATAAACTCCTACTTCCAACACTCCAAGCATACATAATTTCTCTCTGCCCGCCGCATTATTCCCCCATGAGCCCTGTAAGAGTGCATGGAGCCATCACCCCATCATTACTGCCGATACTGCAGTCGTAGTCCGTTCTTGTAAAGCCCATTCTATATCAAACACCGCGTAGCACCACCACCAAGACAGATCTCTTCCCGCCACCCAAGTAATCAGTATACTCGAGCATCTAACAAACATAAGAATTTGTCTCTTATTTTTCCACTCATGCCGTCCTCTGACACCAGCGAGTCCACACAGGAAATAAGTTCAACTTACTTGATAGAGAAAAGGCTGAGAGGCTCGGTATCTACTATTATTCTTCCTTAGACAGAAAAAAGTTACTTTTAGTGTTGGTGTCGATGTCTTGCAATCAGCGGTATCTGCAAAGTAATATTGGAGATGATATAGGTCAGCATACGTGGTGTAGGTCTACAATTTACTTTCGAATCTAAATCTACCTTCTAACTCGTATTGTGGATAGGGCTTAAAAGAAGCTATGCAGTATCCCTGAATTCTACATACATATCATATCAAGTATCTATTTTCTATCCCCACCAACGTGCGCATATAAAGTGGAGATTCCAGCCGGCAGAATCTATTATACATTATCCCACCTACAATATCAATGCCCAAAACTCTCACTTCTCTTCTGACCCATAATTCTCTTTATAAAAATCCGCTGCTCCTTCTCCGGCAATTCTTCCAAAGACTACACATTCCAATAGCGAAGATCCAGCAAGTCGATTATCACCATGGATCCCGCCGGTGATTTCTCCCGCTGCCCAGAGACCCCGGATCGGCTGGTCGGTCTCTTTATCTAGGACTTCGCTTCGTTCGTTGATTGCTACGCCACCCATGGTGAAGTGTACGACGGGGGTGACTTTCCCGACGTAGACGACTGATTCTGGAGTTACTAGTTGCAGTTTCCAGTGGCCGAAGTATCGGCGACCGAAGGGGTCGTCGGTTTTGCCTAAGACGGCGTCGGAGTATGTTTGGAGAGATTCCACGGCTGTGGGACCGAGGTCCTTGACTGTTGTTTTGCGGAGGAGGCCTTTCCAGGTGTAAAATTCGATAGAGGACCCGACTGCCTCGGCGGAACCTTCGTCCAGGACGAGACTGACGTCCCATTGGCGTGGGGTGCCCTCCATCGGAGGTGCTGTGCTTTTGATAATGTCGGTTACGTACTGTCTCGTTCCGAGTTCGTTGACGAAACGACTACCGTCAGGTAGGAGAAGCACGCCGCCTTCGCCGCGAAGAGCTTCGGCTGCAAGGAATTTCACCGGTGAGGAAATATTATTTTTATCCACGAAGCCTGTAGGATGGACCTGTACACGATCCATATCCAGCAGTCTTGCCCCTACTGCCGTCAGGAGCGGCTGAGATCCCTCCCGTGGATCATTTGTCGATGGAAACCCAGCCAGATCAGGACGATATTTCGCAAGCATCCCATGCGTATCGCCCGCAAAGCCACCGCTCGTCACCACGACCGGACCCAGCAAGGTATCCGTCTTGCCATCCTCGCATGCATATCCAACGCCCTTGATCTCATCCAGAGCCCGCACAATCTTCGTCACCCTGCAATTGGTATGCAAATGAAATTGCGGACTCGTCTTAAGCGAGTCCAGCAGAGCTGTAATGATCGATCTCCCCGGAGGATTGGCTCCCGCACCGCGATGTGTCCTTGGCCGACTGTGTCCTCCCAATTGAGCGACTTTGCTCAGATCAACCTTCTTCTCATCCGCGAGCCAATACACCGCGTCCGCGGACGACTTCGTCAGAACGGATATGAGCTTTTCTCTCAGCAGACGATCCGGCTCTTCTTGGCTGATCACCGTGCCTGCAGACCGGATCGTGTCGTCGTAGAATTGAGTATCAGGACCGGGTTGGAATCGCGTCGGAGCACCATTGATCCCTGAAGATGCTTTGATGGCGTTTCCTCCCGGTTTGGACATTCTCTCCAGCATGTGTACGGGGATGTTGTTCGCGACGAGCTGACTCGCGGCCGCGAGGCCGGCAAGGCCCGAGCCGACCACGATCACGCACTGTTCGCGCAAGGCCGGCGAGGTAGTCATAGTGTTAAAAAATCTCGTGATAAGATGTGGAAGAAGAGGAATGATGATCGAGAATATCAGTAGGGTACAGAGACCAGATCGACTCATCGTCGAAACTCCGACTTGGTGGAGCTTATTATTCTTATCATTCCGGGAAATAACCTTACCCCGCGGATAAGCTCCGTCATCATGAGAATAAAAGCGATTTTTCATCAGTCCCCCTCAATGGCTCCCGGGACTCTTCCAAGGATGATGGTCGCGTTTGGCACGGAATTAGCCGTCATCCGATGCCATCATGTCCGGAAGCACACGAGCTACATGGCGTGACGGCTTCTCGACATCACTAGCTCGAGCAAAGTCTCCTCCCAAGGTAGTGAGTACCCCGGAACCAGTTGGCTATCTGAAGGCTGGCGGTGAGTAGACTTCGCGATTGATTAGATATCTTTGTTCTTTCTGATCAAATCAAATCTTAGAATGCTATGTTCATGGAACTGGCAGTCCCTCAATGAAGGTGATGGAGTGTTGGTAGATTAGTTCCAGAACAAGCTGTTTTTCAACATATAAACTAATTCCAATTCCAACCAAACGTCAAAATCACAACATTACTCAATGATTCTTATACTCCATTTCTTCTGTACAATTTGTATATCATTCTATCTAAACCATTCAACAATTTAAATTTAGGAAAATCCGTTTCGAGGGATCGTCGGGTTCCCCCACTTTCCGCCGGGCCGTGGGTAGCCGAGCGATCGGTCAACATCTGAACAAGCGATAACTTATAAGGATGGATCTACTTTGCAAAAGATGCCGCTATCAGGTCTTGACAGAATATGCATCATTGAGGTACTCAGATTGGAAAAAGAAGAAATCGAAATATCAAATTACTTTTTTATAAACTAGCATTCTGAGCTAAAGACAAAAGCAACTGGGGAGAAGACCTAATCATGCTATCTATGAACCGAACCGTCAATTTTGAGTCGAATCGAACCCTGCGCCATTCCGACCATTCCATTAGCACTGCTGGAAATTCCAGCCATCTCATGAAAAAAGAGGCACCGTTGTCAATAGAGGAAAGTCGCCATTCAACGCCGTTAGCGGTGAGTGTCTGCGAATCACTCACACCCAACCAAGGCGTCTTCCGAAGAAACCAAACCCGCCCAACATAGTCGTAACGCCCGTGAAAACGATCAATATCCCATATTTGCTGCCATAGCCATAAGAAATAACATTCGTTAAAGGTGGTGCAGTCAGTAATGCCTCGCTTAGGGGTCCAGAGAGCACGCCCCCTACTCCACGACCCGCCACCAGCAGAGCATAGACCAACCCTGGCTCTGCAGCGAAATGCTTGGTAGTCGTCTCCCGCATGATTCCCGGCCAGGTAGAGCTGAAGCTCCCAGCAAAGAATCCATACATACAGGAGAATGTGCAGAGGATCGCAGCAAGTCCTGAGAAGCCCCAGAGGAAGACCACCGATGCGGTTGCCCCGACGGTGGAGAATAACATGACCGTCGTCACGTCCCATTGATCAATCAAGAACCCGATAACCACTGATCCGAAAAATGCTCCGCCGTTCAGTAGAACCACGGTAGCAGTCGCAATATCATTGCTGAACCCCAGCGAGCGCGCGTACAGAGGGAGATACAAACTTGGGAGGAAATAACCCAGGCTCTCCACAATACTGCAAAGTTGCAGAGGCAAGAATGGACGACAGATCACGAATTTCATGTTGGGAATAGATGAGCGGGACACCGTCGAAGGCGGAACACGAGGTTTCATAAAAGGCAACACCGGACATAGGAGTACGCTGCTGGCAATCGCCCACATCCGAAGTGTGGTTCGGAAAGAGAAATGCGATAATGACCAGGAGATGAGAAGAGGAGCGGTGACGCCAGAACACCCGGTGCTTGCCCACGCAATACCGAATGCCATGCCCTTTCGATGGACAAACCACTCGTTGACGAACAGCATTGTCGGATAAGACATCATACACGCTCCAATGGCGTAGAGAAAACCTTGCGTCAAGACAAGCTGCCAGACGCGGGTAGCGAACGAGGCCGCGACCAAGGCCAGGGATGATATCAGACAGCCTAAGATGATAGATCTGCGACGGTATCGAGGCCATTGTCGAAGTCCAAAGAGGCATACTGGTGAACTGAGGTAGAGGACCCCGAGAGTCACGGTTCCGATCATGGTCACCCCTGATGGGTTATCCTTGAATTGTTCGCTGTTGGAATAGTATTCCTGAAACACACCAGAGGTGAAAGGGAATCCCCAGACAAGACCCTCGATGACAAAGGTCCCAAGAAGGACGAGCCATGCATCTTTTCCCCGATCTGTGGGTGGAAGTGACTGCGCCACAGGCTCCTCGGACTCTGGGAGACTGCACGCTGCCCCTCGCTCAGAGAGTTCGTTGCTTTCAGTATCATCCATCGCGACGATGATTTTATCTGCAATGAAAAATTAGAAGAAAGACAAGGGAAAAGATTTTCAAGATCAGAAACACAGGATGGAGCAGATATATCAATTTATGGAAAATGGAGGAGGGGTTCGTGGGTTACGTATTGACTTGTTAACGTGACTACTTTCAACGCTTATGCAGCCTGTCGAGGTCTGGCCTGGCTTGACCGCTCAGTCTTGTGTAGGATCAGAGTGTGATGTTCAGCGACTATGAGATCCACTTCATCCACTTCAGGTTATCGCCTCCATGGCAAGAATTGGAGCTGCTCTGCGCTGTTTGTGACATGCTGTTGTTCCTGCCTTGCGCACGAAATAGGTGAATATGCGAATGTTCTGACTCCCCAAAACAGTGTGAACTAGATGTGAAGCAAGTAAAAGGACAACAAAGGCCCAGACTATCTAGTCCAATCTATTACGTGATAGCTGTAGGACCTACAGTGCTGTCAATTCCTCCCGGAAGGTCCGCTGGTCGCGACCACAACATAGAGTAGCGGAGATAAGCATCTGGTCGAGATACGGAGAACAGATATGAAAAAAAGACATCCGTGCACATGACCTCCTAAGGTTCTAGGGCATTAAGGACCCTTGCGCTTGCGCCGTTGAAGATCTGCTGTCCGCTATGTCGCATTACTCCTTTCCAGCGACATTCTCCTAGATCGAAGGAGACACGGTCTGGCGTGTCAATAGTGCATGTAGGGTCTTGAGAAGATCACAAGTGGCGGAGAAGTCCCACAAAAGCTCGTGCTCGGTACTATGATTGACGCTAAAAACTATGAGTTAAAAGGAAGGGCCCACGTGGTCTCGTTCAGTGGCAAGGGATAATAATGCTTGATAGAGCAATCAAATGCGGAGGCTAACATGTCTGGTACCTGATCAAAACTGTGCCACTGGGAAGAACTACATCTGGAATTAGCACTAAAGACGAGATTATGGCAATTTGCTTGGATTCTGCTGTGTATTAAATGTCCGTTCTCGTGTATAAAAGACTTACTGTACAGACATCAAGGGGTAAGGAAAAGCATGGGGGCATGATAAAATCAAGGAGGGACAAGAGGTCGGCCGCATTATTTCACAAGAACAGTATGTGGGCAACGCAAGAACGCAAAAGTGGTATAATATAAGCAAAGGATGCCCACGAGGTATCAATATAGAAAGATCGTGATCGGTACGCCGTAAAAATTATGATGGTTGTACACCAATAAGTGGGGTGATATGGACGAAAAGAAGGGGTCAAAACACATCATTCGCTAGGAGGGGAATAAACAGATGACTAGTCAAAACTTTCAGGCAATTTGATCCGACATCTACCTCCAGAGCTCTCTTCAAGGTAAATATGCAAGAAAAGAAAAGCAGTTATTTAACAAAGGAAATGGACATTGATCAATCTCATGAAACAATTTGCGGTCCAAACGGACCTTCAACGGAGCGAGGCGATTGAGACACCAGGCCGCCTACAGTACTCTCGAGATCATCTCCAAATGTACCGTTTTCATAGTTATTCGGCTCTGCATCGTGGTCATAGCTCGATCTTCGCAGGAGCGGAGGTGTGGTCGGAGGCTCCAGGTGCGAAGACGGAGGCTCGTTGTGACGGGCTGCAGCGGATCGCAGAGTCTTGTTGCTATTGTAAGCCCTCAATGGGCGGCTCTCAGAGTAGGAACGTCGTGCCCCTTGCATCATTGATGATGGCGCACTGATGGGAGACTGTCGCACATTGGAGTTTGGAGGAGTCAGAAGGCCTGATAGGAAACCGCCTGTATTGCTTGACTTCGAAGGTGTCTGCTCAGCCAGGTTGGTGTCTCTCGCCTTGCGCCAGCTTCCCCAGGCTGCAGCGGCAGCAAGTGGGAGCGATCGTGGCGATGCAGCGAGGTTGGAGAGGGACGACAAGGACGGGAAAGTTGGACCTCCAGCCATAGCGCGCTCCTTCTCCTGCTGCTCCATCTGGAGATTCGCCTTCAGACGGATTGCAGCGTCACGGACGGCATTTTGATCAAACGACGGTTGAGATAGGGTGGTGATGATATCTTGCAGATCATCAATACGCACACCCAGGAGCTCACGGAGCCAGTTAATCTCCGTATCCTTCTCCTTGAGCTTGTTGGGCGCCTCTTTGTCGACACTGGACAGTTCCTGTTCAAGTTCTTCGATTCGCCCTTCACGCTGCTGTAGCTGATCCTGAAGAACCAGAATGGATTCTCGGAGTGCCTGTGGTGAGATCTTCTCCGGCACAGAGTCGCGTCTGAAGGACATTGACGGCGAAGTTGGCTGTGGAGGAAAGCTACTGGGAACACCCTTGGCGGACTGAGCAGCCTGGGCTGCAGCGCGGGCTGCAGATTTGGCGATCTCGAGCTTCTCTTCGAGGTGAGCGACGCGCTCCTTGAGATGCTCGGCCTTTTCGTCCGAGAGAGCAAGTTTCTCCGAGAGATGCTCCTCGTGTCTCTGTTTATCTTCGGAAGCGTTGTGTAGAGCACGAGCGTGTCGTTCCCGAAGGTCGTTGAGAACTCGCTCGTGCAATTTACGCTGCTCCTCAATAGCAGTCTCCTTAGCTTCAAGAGCAGCTGCCAGCGAAGCTTCCTTGGCGTCTTTCGCTTCTTCCAGCAGCAGCTCATAGCGCTCCTTCGTAGTGTCCGCATCCATTCTAACGTTTTCCAGCTCGTTCTGCACACGGGAGACCTGCGCTTCGAGCTCCGCACGAACGTAGTTGACTTGGTTGTTGGCGGCCTCGATATCAGCCTCTAACGACGTCCTGGTTCGCTGAACTTCGGCACGGCTGCTCTCGCGAGCTTCGTTGAATTCCCGTTCGAAGCGCACAGCTTTGCTCTGAAGTTCATTATTCTCCAATCTCAAAGTAGCATTAAGCTCTTCCAGCCTAGCATTCTCCTGTTGAGACTGAGCGAAGATGAACTTCAATTTCGCTGCTTCTCTCTCTTGTTGTTCCAGCTCGCTAATGTCAATCTCCAGTTTCTCGCGGAGCTTGATTTCTCTGTCATAGGCAGCACGGAGAGCGTTGTATTTAGCATTGTGCTCATCTTCCCTCTTGCGCCAAGCAGCCTGGTCACGGGCAATATCGCGGGTTGCGGTAGTCATGTCATCTTGTAGGCGGTCGAATTTGGTTCGAAGGCTCTGTCTGGCACGCAAGCTATCCTCAATGCGCGACTTCAGGTGGTTGATAGTGGCACGGAGGTCCTTGTTCTCTGCCTTGACTTCTTCGATCTGGTGTCTCCAGTGGTCACTTGAGAGTCTGTACTCGTCAAGAGTGCCTTCGAGAGCGATATTTTTCGCCGACAGTTCCGACAGGGTAAGCTGGAGAGACTCATGCTGCTCCTGCAGAGCATCGGACCGCTTCTGGATTTTCTCGAAATAAGGGATCTTCTCTTCCTTGAACGCACGGAGGCTCTCTTCAGCAGCTTGGGCTGCATCACGGTGACGGGCTGCATCCTCCTCCGCAAACTTCAGGAGTCTCTGAACCTCTGCAAGGGCATCCTGGGATTCTCTGTAGGATTTGTACTGCTGATCAGCTCGTTCGTCGGCGATTCTTAGCATGCTCTTAAGTGCGTCAACCTGAACTTTCAGGCTCTCCGCATCATACTCGTCGGTCTCTGACCTGCGAGCATCTCTAAGGCTCAACTGTTCAGCAATAACCGCCTGGATCATCTCTCTTAGATCTGTGGTCTCCGCTGGGGGTTGTCTCGATGCGGCAATTCTCTTAAGTTCGGCAAAACTTTCTTGCAGGAAAGAGAGATCCACAGCAGGAGGTACTGGTTCGGGGCGAGACGAATGATGTGCAACAAGAGTCTCCAGGATGGCATTCTTGAGTTTGTCCATTTTCCGATCTCTGACGTTCAGGGGCGATCTCGATCTCTGCGCAGCATTTTCATCGTCTTCGTCGTCGGCATCACTGTGCTCGATCTCAGCGGATGCACTCCGTAGCGGCCTTCTGCTAGTAGATCGGGAAGCAAGTGACGCTACTGATTGCTGGATGATATTCAATGTCTGCTCCAGTGGGCTTAGACGTTCTTCCAAAGCAGTCCCAACAATTTCGTCAACCCGAGTATCGAAGAACCTGCTCCTGTTGGCCAACTTCTCATCCTCGCCGGAAGAGAGAACATCATCCCAATCACTCAGCTCCTCATTGACACTGAGCAGTTGACGGACTGGAGAATTGGTGTGCGATGCGAAGCCGCTTGCAGAGAGAGCAGCTTGAGATTTGGCATCGAGATCTGAGCCCAATTTGGGGATATTGCGCAACTGCCGGGGTCCCCTCGGGCTTGGGCTTGGAGCTTCGCTTCGGATAATGTTAACTGGAGGTAGCGATGGCTCCGTTGTTGGCTCTGTAGGATATTCAATAGTCTTCGCCGGAGGATGAGGCGTGCTCAGTCTCTCCACACCAAGATCAGAGTCATCACCGTTAAGTTGCTCCATAACAGCATTAAGCTCCTCCTCGTCCGGAGAATCGTGATCCTCACGAACCTCAGGTGTCTGCTCTCCAGGTTGAGGATGCTCCTTGGAGAAAGGCTCCTCTGCGACCATCGCAGCAGGCGTGGTTGCTTCGGATTCTTTGGCTTCGACTTTGGGTGAGGCTGGAGGGCTCATCACAGCATAACGGGACGCCATGAGACCAGCAACCTTCTTCGTTGGAGGCTCCGCATCTGATTTCGGAACTGAAAACTTGCCGGGTACGAACTCAGCAATAGACGGTCTAAATTCAAACGCTTTCGACTTCACAGGTGGTACCGGGCGTTTGGCATTGTTGTAAGACGACTCTTGGCGAGGTGCAGGCACGTCCTCCTTTGGGGAAACAGGCTTGCCATTTGTCGCACTAGACAGCGTGTTTTCCTTTTCTTCAGCGGTGCCCTTCGACTCCTGTTTCTGTATGCTGACTTGACCGGGCGCATCTGGACCTGCAGCGTTAAATGCGGCGGCTTCCGTCTTATTCTTGAATTCGAAAGGTTTCCAAGTTTCTGCCTCACTGACAGGTGTCTCCTTCGATTCCGCGGGCTTATCATCAGACGGAACCGTGGTAACCGTGGTGTCAAGAGTGACCTTTTCCTCTGTACCGGGAATGGCATTCTCCTTGCCCTCCGCTGGAGGGTGGGACGTGCTAGGGACTTTAGGAGACTGTCTTTGAGCAGTCTCCGACAGAGGAACAGCAAGTTCAACTTCTTTATCACCGTCATCACCGGTACGGCGCGCACGCTTCTGGCGACCAATCTCTTCCGGTGCCTTTTCCTTCTCCTTACTATCACTTCCGTGGTCGTCAGGTCGCACAATGGGGATAGCTTTAGATCTCTTTGCAGGCTTCGAGATCTGCGAGAAATCAATGTCGCCAAATATCTTGCTCTTACCGCTTGCTGGAGCCTCAGAATTAGTGACAGGATTGAGAGCATTCCCAGGGTTGAAGGCGGGAGCATCCACATTGAAATTAGCCGGCTGGAATTGAAACCCAGAGAAGGAGTTCTGTCCAGTGAAGGGCGTAAACGACGGAGCCTCGACATTGAAGGAGCCTGTGGAAGCCGCAGGCTTGAAAATTGAATTCGGAGAGAAGATTCCAGCGCTGTCGAATCCAGAGGGCTGGAAGCTGTTGCCCTGGAATTGGAAGTTGCCGGACGAGAACGAATTTGTGGGGTCGAATTCTTTCGCTTCGACGTTGAAATTCGACAGCGAGGTCCTCGACTTATGACCAGGAGTGAAAGAACTAGTGCTCTGTCTCGGCTTGTGCCACGAAGCCTGGTTTGCTGCTTGATCCTGGACACGGGGCGTCCCAGAAACACTGGGGTTCGTGTCAATATCGGAGGCATCACGGCCGGTGTCTTCCTGGTATTGTTCGCCAAAGAGATGGTGCTGCTGAGAAAGCGAACCCTGTCTCTGGAACTGCGAGGACTGGGGAATCTTGTCCGGCAATGTCCATCGAGAGTCTAGGATATCACTTGCGCCGAACTGATGCTGTTGATTGGACTCCCTGTCATCTTCCTCCAACTGTCTCTGGATTGATTCCTCCAAGTGATAATCAGCCTGTGCATATCGATCAAGTCCCTTCTGCAAAGTCTCACTGACGTTGTGGTTATGACCACGGGGCGTCGGGTGGGCGATCTCCACGTGAGACTGGAAAGCATCTGCGTCAATCTTTTCTGAAGGGGTATGGAGTTGTCGTGGAGCTTGAGCATGCAGGTCACCATGTCCATCCTGTCCGAATTGGTTGAGAATGGAGTCATTGTGGGGAGACACAGTGTCATGCAGACCAGGGTGAAACGCGTTCGCCTCATCAGCATTCAAAGGCGAAACAGGTGACAAGATAGAGTTCAGGTTCGGCAGATTGCCAGGAACCGTCGGGGAAACCCCTGTCTGACGTGCGTTCAAGAAGCTTTGAGGGGTAAAAGACCCTTGAATTGGAGGAGTAAACTGGAACGGAAATCCCGGTGGGAGGCTCTGGTCACCTCCGAAAAAGGCTGGTGAGGCAATAGAACCAAGGCTCGCAGCTGTGTTCGCAGACTGGTTGAAATGCGGGGAGAAAGGATGACCAGCCAAGAACTGGGCGCTGTTCGCCGAAGAAGTCGGGACTGGAGGGGATGCGATCAGTCCTGGATATTGACCGGAAATATGGCTTAGGGGGCCCGAAGCCGGAGAGACTGTCTGCTGTGGCTCATCGTTGCCCAGTGATACTCCCAGAGCTCGAAGTTTCTCCTCTTTGAGGAAGTTGACATAAGCATCCCATACTGACTGGTCCGGAAAGCTGACAGTAACCTTGTGAGACTCCCATTCCTTCCTCGATTCCGTAGGATCAGGGTGATCCGGCCGACTGAGAGCACCATCTTCCGAAGACGCGAAAGGGTGTTCCGGCGTACAGACGCTAAAACCGCGTGTATCGTACCCTTCGTCCTCAAACTTCTTCAGACGTGCCTCAATATCCGCAGGAGTCAGAAGACGGTACCCAGCCTCTTCTGAGCCTCTCTTGTCCTCCAGGGGTACTGCAATGATGCACGCCTTCCCACGCCAAGCGACTCGCTTCTTCGGTCTCGCTGATGAAGAGTTTCCGTTGGTCAACACTAGTTTGGCAGCCTTGACCGGGCTGACATCTCCAAAGGAAATCTTAGGGGTTGATGAGTCTCCGATATGAGTCTCTGCCAGAGGCGGCGGTGGCAGGGGCTTCTCGGCCGGCGAGAGAGACTTCGCCGCACCTGCCTCGACGGCGGGCTGTGCGTCCTGATGGTCAGACATCCTGGATGGTGCCGGATCTTTATCGTATGCGAAACCCCAGAAATCCTCTTGCTTCAGCGTATCCGTGCTCTTGTGAGAGATGTGCCTGGATCTAGGCGGAAGAAGTCCAACCTCTACGTTACCAGACCTCGCTCTACGACTAACGTAGTCAGATACCGTTGGCGTCTTCAGAGGGTCTTCTTCGCGAGAATCGTCGTCCAGACCAAGCCAGCCGTCTTCCTCCGCAAATTGATTCTGTGCGGTAAAGAATGAAGGCGCCTCACTACCCGAATCGTCACTCAACCAATTGGTCCGTTCAGTCCTCGGCTGACCCGAGAGGTACTGATTGATCCAATCTTCCGTAAAATCCCTGATAGACTTCCCCCGTTGTCTGCTCAGTAGATCTCGCCCAGCTGCGCGGCCCACAGAAGTATACACTTGTCTCGCGAGATGGCTCGACGCCGCTGGCTGTCTTAGATCTGGAGTGTTCACACTGGATACCTGGTAAAGCCCACTTCGCGTCGACACTGGAGACGTATCTCTCGACTCGCGGCTTCGTCCTGCGTGTTGACTCTGTGTCCAAGATGGTCTGCGCGGACTAGGAGTCGCATACGGCGATCCCCACGCTGTCGTATAGTAGGTACTACTCTCCGGCCTTCGATATTCGGGGGACGACGACAGTGAGTCCCACGCTCCTCGAAATTTAGGAAGAGCCGGAAGACTTGGCGGATTCGGTGTCGAGCTCAATTGTCGACGCAGACGACCAGGCGATCCGGGGCCCCGGACGCTCGAGTTTGCAGGGGAAGCGGAGCGTGAAAACGACACCAATGGCGCGGCCAAGTATGCTTCGTCACGAACGATGGGCTCGATAGGATGAGAAGGCGATGACGCCGGGATGGCGGAGACGGAAGGAGTTGGACCTGGAATTCGCGCGCATTGCTGTCAGCCTCCTGATATCATTTTCATCTTCCGTCGACGCGTATGGGACAATACAGCGACGAGAAAAGTCGACCTTACAGACCAGAAAACGAGCGGCCACCCGCGGTTATCTCAACCTACCTTCCGTGTCGTCTGCTGCAGCAAGCACCTGCTTGCCGCGCCCCTTATCGCCCGGAATATTGGAGCATGGAATTCTAGCCGGGTCGGAATTCAAAGCAACCTTGCAAAAACACCTAAGATCCGAACGATCCTAGGGCGACACACACGATGCTGACCACTGCCGTGACGGTCGTTCGCTGGCGGGAAGTGTTCCGCGGCCGAATTGAGCAAGGAGACCGGAAGAGGGAGCTGGTTGTCCGTTTGGGTTTGCAGGGAGATTTCAACACCAGATCACAGGAACAACCTTGAGTATGCGAGAGCTTGAATCATGGCGCACACACGAAGGAAGAGCTGGATCCCAATGCGAAGACGCAGATGGAAAGACGGAGGCAGAGAAGGGAGGGATGGAGAGGGACGAGGAAGATGTTTTTTTGGCACGTCACGAACCCGAAAAGTTGTTCAGGGAGCGTTGAGCGCTAGTTCGTTGGCCTTTGAAAGAGGAGCCAAGTGAGAGATGGCAACCAACAAGTCACTCTAGGTAGCCCGGTCGACCCCGGCCTCTCTCTGCTCCGTCGGTGTGCGATCGACGCGTCTGTTGCCCACGCGCTGGATGAAGTTTCTCCTACGGTTGCTACGGTGGACATCTGGTCCAGCCATTGGATTTATTTCGGATGGGTTATAGTCTAGAGATGCGCCTGTATTATTATCCCACTGTCGACGCGCTCTCCGCTTGGGGGGTCATTGTTTTATTTTCAGGGGTAAATCGAACTATGAACTCTGGATTGCAATCCGGAACCACGGTTCTCGAGCCTCGTTACCGTACCATCAAGTGAATTAATTACCCGCTTCCCGTCGTTGGGTTCGCACCGCACCGTTGTTGGTTCCGTGAAAAAAAGGTACCGTCAAGATGGATTCATAATCTCTAAACGGGATAATTGCTTCTTTCGATGTCACCCACGAGGAACATGCATCCTAAGGAAAAGAAAAAAAAAATTGTTGATAAGCCCAGCTGTCCTCAGGCCTCGGGGCCCGAGTCCCTGCCAGTCCCCAATGCGGTGGAAGGAAGTCAGCCATAATGCCCGACATACGTGGCATCAGTTCATCGTCTCATGTCCCTTCCATCGTCCACGCGTGTAGTTCATGTGAAAAGAATAATATTAAATCATAATATACCGTTAATCAATCAGGGTTCCGAACAGGCAGGAGGGAAGAAAACAGATCGATCAGACCCACAGTCGTAATCGATAAAGATGAAACTTCCGCACACAGAGAAGGGATCTGCCTGGTCGACTATTGAAATCTGGGGCAGGGATGCTGGATGGTTGTACTCCGTACTGTACCTCACATTCTCGTCAGTTTACACTTTGCGCCCGCAGAACGCCTCACTTGGCTTTCACCTCTCCACTCATTTCGCATTCCGCTCTGACGTAGATTTCGGATCGGCCCATCAAAGCGTATATTTTACATGACGTATTTGTCAACTTTTCTGGGATATCGCTGAGGCTATAATCCTGGGTGTTGCCACGTGCGAGATCACAACCCCGAAAGCACTACTGGGATATACACTGAGGCAGGTCTCCCCCAAGAGAAGAATGGTCTATACATGTTGCAGATCTATTCTACATCTGCTACTGGAAAAGTGACAAAATTCAAAATCGACCCCATAGTGCCATCTCACGTCTAGCATGTGGTGTCAAACTTGGTCTGGCGGTCAGACGTGAACATACCCCAGTGCGTCTCATCAGCAGCGGAACCATCGTCACCAACGCTCTTTGGCTTCCAGGGCTCGTCGTAGGCCTCGAAGTAGAAGACGTCCACGTTCCAGGCGAGCATACCGCAGATACCCTTCTTGTAGAAAGTCTCAGCGTTCTTAGTACCGGCAATGGCAGAACCGTAGTTCGAGCCACCATCTAAAATATGTATCAGTCTCTCGATTCGAATACGATGCGGGTTGAGGAGATGCTCTTACCGGTCGGCCAGCCAGTCTCACCAGTAATGATCTGGATCTTGTCGGCATTGTCACCAGCAACCTTCTGGATGTGGTTAATGGCCTGACCCATGTCATCGAAGTAAGTCTTGTGCGCGGTGTCAGCGGGCTGGCCCTGCCAGTAGGCGAAGGCATTGACAAGGCTGCGATGTGTATTAGCAGAGTAGCTTGCAAAAAGACGATCCAATAACACCTACAAATATTCAACACCCCCAGTAACCAGAGGATCGGCGGTGCCGTCAGCGTACTTGTTCCAGCTGTCGGCGGTTCCAATCTTGGTATTCGGGAACATCTTCTTGACCTTGTTGATTCTCGTAAGAAGCTCCTCACCGGTGAAGTTACCACGGTACATAGTCTCAGAGCCGACAGTGATAGCCTCGACAACGGCCTCGTTTCCAGGGACAGTAGCCTGCAGGGCTGCGGTATCTTCGTTGAAAGATTGCTCGTAGTCGGGCCTATCGGCGTCGTCAGGTACATCACTCTACCTTCGTCCTGACCAGTGCGGGGCCCATCACTTACCAGACACCCAGCACGACCTTGAATCCCTTGGCCTTGGCAGCGGGGATGATGTTCTTCGCTGTGTTGCAGTCGCTGGCAGAGTATGTACGGACCAGGGTGGTCAGAGACTTCAGCTGGTCAAAATCGGCCTCGTAGTCACTGGTCTGCTTGCAGCTTCCGTCGGCATTCTTGTCTCCCAGCGCGAAACCAAGAGTACCAGCAGCCGAAACGGCCATTGGGGCCACCGCGAGGGCGAGGGGGAGGACGCTCGAAACGCGCATCTTGAATTATGACGACAGCACAACGGGCAGGAAATGGGATCTGAAGATGAGCAATTCGAACTTTGGACGCAGAAACGACGATCAAAAAAAGGAGAGGACGCGCGAAACCGCAGACGCGAAGAATGGGTAGAGAGAGAATGAACACTACCCCAGCTTATATAGTTAAAAGAGCGACGGGAGGATAGTTAGTAGAACAACACAAGATGAACGTTGTTCTGGAAAAGGGAGGGAAAAGCAAGTCGATGGAAGGAGTGGAAGAGGTGGAGTCGTCTTGATCGAGCCAAGAATGTCTCGTCCTTCCCAAGAGCGCCCAAAACGCCCAAGGCGCCAGTTAGGCGATGGTTGTTTCTATAGCGGCCAACCGCGGGTGTGGCTGTCAGGAGCAGGGACACTCTAATCCTGACCGGGAGTTTTAGAGCCTCAGTCCCCGGGCGGGTCATGGAGAGAGCCGCGGGGGCATTCGATTGCCAGGGGCATCCGCCACTCCACTTTGTCCAGATTAGTATTTCAGGGGCACTCAGTCTAGAACTCTTTCAGTTGTTCAGACCATCCACTTCTATCTCTGGCTCGTCAGGGTCCCGAAGATCGACCGTCGATCGATACCTCTTACAGCACACGCGGGCTATCGGAGGATGTCAAACTCCCCGTTCAAATAAGACAACAGCATCTGACCACATAGATAATTAACGGATCGTAGCGAGATTTCTCTGCTAAGAGAATAAATATGGAAACAATCTATATTTATTTGCAGGATCCGTGCTCAGGTGCAATGATTTCAGTCGCTTGTGGGGACCCGGAAGTGCGGCAACAGCAATCAACATGGCCATCCCTCGAATGATGAACAACAAAGATGACGACGCCTACAAGTCTCCAGATGATCATAACATAAGTCTAGTCCTTTTAAAGAATGAAAGATCATTTGACACATAGAATCTTGATGACATCTGCGTCGCGAAAACAAGGTTTTCTTGAATTGACAATGTTTCACGGTTGAACGGCATGAACCTGACAGTGAGAAGGAATCAGAACAGTCAAACAACAGAAGACAGTAGTACAAATACATCACAGTATTGTACGGCAAGATATCCTTTGCGCCCGTACAACAACAATCTTATCGCTCTTAAAGACTCGGTCTCACATCGACTCTGTTCCAGAGCTCCATTATCTTAACACTCTGACCCGCAAGATCCAATTCCAGATCACTGAGTCCCGCGTTCTAGTCTCAGGAGACCTCATATGAGGTCCCATTTTGGAAGCGTGCTTTGGCCTCTTCCGGAGTGATCCTTTTTCCAGTCTTGTCAAAGAACCGGGAGACAACATACAGCCACTTCTCCCTCTCGTATCGTGCCTCCAGCTTGTGCAGGAGGAGAATCTCATCCAAAGTGAATTCGGTCTCGATATATGGTCGGATCCTAGGCTCCTGTGATACTTTCCGTCTCGAGGATGAAGCGGCGCTGTCGGTCTATTGCTCTTAGCCGGCTTCATAGTAGTGGTAAAGAAAGATATCTCAAAAAAAGATATTAAATGAAAAGATCTTACCTTTCCTGGAATAATTAGTGGGTCGGAAAATGAAACACGACGTGCCTTCCTTTCCTGATGCTTACCGTTTTCCTTCTTATCGTCCTCCTTTTTCTTTGCTGTATCCTTTCCCTGCCCTTCAAGGACTGCTTTGACGCGCTCTTCGACAATAGCTTTAATCTCCGCTTCGATAGAGGCCTCCCTAGACACTTCAGCAGCTTTCTCTGCCTGGACCTTCTTCTCCGCCTCAATAGCAGCTTGAACCCGTGCTTCAATGATAGCCTTGATGTCTGCTTCACCAGCCGCGGCTTTCTCTGCTTCTGCGTTCTTCTCTGCCTCTGCAGCTTCAGCAGCAGCCTTCTTTTCCGCCTCGAGAGCGGCCTTAATCCCTGCTTCAAGAGCAGCCTTGAACTCTGCTTCCGCAGATTCTCTTTTCTCTGCTTCAGCTGCAGCAGACTGCTGTTGGGCCCAGCGTTTCTTGAGTTCTGCAATAGGTCTATTATCCATTACTACTGATATCTCCTTCCATGACTTGTTGAGACCCTTCATGGCAGCCAGGAGCGCATCGTGGTCCGCATTCCACACGGGACCGATTAGTCTTCCTGCCCCCTAGTCAGCCTACCTGTTCGGAGATTTAAGTGGATAGCCCATGAACAACCTGACGGACTAGATGCCTTCTCTGACTTGACCTTTGGCGAAGATTCTGTGACTTTCTTATCGGCAGCATTCTTGTCAGCGGGTGCTTTTTCTACCGCTTTCTTCTCCGCGGCCTCCTTTCCAGCCTTTTCGCGGGTCCTTTCGCGCTGCAAATTAGACAGTTAACTCCAGTCCCATGTCGCTAAATATCAACAAGTAAGCTAAGCAAGAAGATTGTAAGTACTGACCTTCAAGGCTTGGAAAGCAATTTCCTCCGCGAGGAGGGTTCTGTTGCTCTTGAAGATGTCTGAGAAGTGGACCTTGTACTTCTCATCACCATAACGTAAGGTCGGCATGATGGTCCGTTAAGCCGCAGCAGATTACAGGGATCATAAAAGAGACATAGGATGCAAAGTTGTTTCGTGAATGTTGATGTCGTGTGGGATAGCTGCTTCAAAGAGAGTCACGCAACAAGGCAGGTATCACTTGGGAACTCCCAGCGCGCATGCACGAAAAACTACGTGATGAGAGTCACACCCGCAAATACGCCTTT
This sequence comes from Paecilomyces niveus, assembly GCA_003116535.1. Lineage (NCBI taxonomy): Eukaryota > Fungi > Ascomycota > Eurotiomycetes > Eurotiales > Thermoascaceae > Paecilomyces > Paecilomyces niveus. The sequence goes on from QEIL01000036.1 coordinate 99,901, forward strand.
GACTGGTCTAATTTAACAGGATCTCAACAGTGTGCTGCAACACTGTTTTATTTACAGAGTGCAGCGCTAGTTTCTAGGTATATACTTGCAAGTGTAGATATGAAATAAAATAAAACATGTATTTCAAAACAAAAACATAGATACCGTAGGCTGTAGAGGGAAACAACACAAACCCCCGCACAGCGATAGACACGCTATATATATTGGAAAGAACAGCCATCATCATAAGGAAGCAGCAATGGTCAGCAAGAACATTGAAGGTGCACCGCGGAGTGAGTTGGCACGCTGTCCGCCAGTAGTCATTTGTTTAGGATGTGGCCCGAGCGTCTAGGATTTCGAAGGAGCGCCGGACGGACACATTGCTTCAGCTTGGAGACTCGGCCGCGCTGGAACTCAAAGTTCCCTTCACACACAATTCCCTACGTCACTAAGCTGCGATCTTTTGTTGACGATCGTGTGTCCTGCAGATTGAAATCAGCAGTTGAAGTCAAATACAGACACCATGCGATTCTCTACGACGGCCATTCTGGCCACCGCGCTGGGATGGATCGGAGCCGCGACGGCACACAACATCCAGCTCAAGGCACACTCAATGGAATGCTTTCACGAAACACTACACAAGGATGATAAGATGACTGTTACATTCCAGGTGGGAGACAGGGAGTTTGGTGGCAGTGGAAACCTGGAGATCGATTTCTGGGTACGTCGAGCAGTTGTTTCAAACGGACAAAATAAACCACCATACATCTAGTGGCCTTTTTTCCGTGATTCCATAGGAGAGCATGCTGACCGTTTCGATTCCGAGTACAGGTTGAGGATCCTTCTGGCAGCCGGCAGTACCAAAAAACCGCCGTCTCCTCCGAAGACTACTCTTTTACGGCTCACATGGATGGTAAATACGTCTATTGTTTCAGCAATCTCGGTTGGACCTCGAATTCGAAGGAAGTGTCGTTCAACGTTCACGGTATTGTCTACGTTCCGGAATCGGAGTCCCAAGATCCATTGGAGACTGAGGGTATGGTTTGGTTTCCATATAATTTCTGTGTTGGGGAGGAGGCTGATAGTCTGCTAGTCCGTCGTCTTTCGGAGCTATTGACTCAGGTCAAGGACGAGCAGTCATACATTGTGGTTAGAGAGCGGACGCACAGAAACACTGCGGAGAGCACCAATGCCCGAGTGAAGTGGTGGAGCATTTTCCAGCTGCTTGTGGTTATCGGAGAAGGTGTTTTCCAGGTCTGGTGGCTGAAGAGATTCTTCGAGGTTGGTTATCCCGTCGCTGGTTCGCTGCCAGGTGTCAATTGCTGACAATACACAGGTCAAGCGTGTTGTTTGATCAATTACTGATATAGAGCCCGTTCACTCTTCTCAAAACGGATCCATTGGCTATATTGCAGAGCCCGGATTTCCTTCCTCAAAACGCGCGTTCAATCTGGCGGGCCGTGGCACCACAGCGGAGTATGTTCTGGTCGGGGAAGCCTAAGGATATTTTGGATGTAGTTTTAGCAAGAATAATTCTCAGTTTCAATGATATAAATGGTTATGAACAGGCAATTGATACCTTTCCTGAGGGCTCAGAAGTAACAGCGCGGTACTGTTCAACGTTGGATGGAGCTTCAAGCAAGATACTATACCAAGTGTATGCATTTAATACAACAGAACTCAATGCGGCAATTGTCGTCCCTACTAGTACCTGCTCAAACCATGGCGTTTGGCGCGCCATCATATTCCATTTCGTTGTGATGGCTATAAATGAGCGTTACTAGGGCTATCAGTAGGTCTGTCATCCTCTTGGCAGGTGCTTCCGTGCATGTGCCGCTTCCCCGCATCAACATCATAAGATCCTTCGACCCGCGTCTTCGAACAGTAATCCCAGACGGGGTCTATCACTAGCTTATATTAATCCAATAAATGGCTCAATAACAGAACCCCTGGGAGTCGAGCAACACGCTTATCGGAGATATATTCCTGTTCCTATCTATCACTCCATCGCCTATCAATCAATGGCGTATGCGGTTGCGCCGGGCCCCATCGACTATGATAGCTTATATCAAACGCTTTCGAATGCTACAGATGTCAGTGACCCGCTATTTCACATCTGCTGGAGAAGACAATCATGTGGGAGCTGTTTGGCCGGCGATGCCGCCTGTAGCTGGTGCCCTTTCGTATGTTGCTAACTGTTTCCTCTTACTGCTTCTCGGGAGTTTCTTATTGGATATCTTGGAGAATATGACAACTGCAACAGCTAGTGTTGCTGCATAAGTAGATGGGTTTCGTGGCCATATGTGCTGTATCCCTTTGAACTGTGGCTGGCGGGTTTCCTCGTACTACTTTCCATTGCATCATCCATAACCAACTCTATGGCACTTTGTGCAAACACACCGCTCTTTGTTACATCTTCTAGGCGCAAACTAACTCCCGTCTCCGACCAGTCCTCGACCTGCGTTCCAAACCCGTCTCGTGTCCCGATATTCTCTCCCATCCAATCCGCGAATATATGTCCCCTGGGCTCGAAGGAGAGATGGGAGATCAGAACTCTACCGTTTGGATGCAATGTTAGCGCGTTGAATTTTCTGAGCGTGCTCGTGGCTGTGATTGCGACCCTTGCTGTGGTGGGGTTGATGTTTTTGCTGGTATGGCTAGGCAGGAAGATAGCACGTCAATGGAGAGAGAAGAGAGGGAAGGGCGTCACTGTGCTTGAATGGGTGAGGTCGGGGGATTGGAGGATATGGAAATTGCCTTGGAGAAGAAGGAGAGATACCGAAGTGGAAGGTGAAGTGCATGAGGAAGCTGATAACGATGCTGATCTCGAGCAGAGTGGGGAGAGGAGACCTTTACTGGGTTAAGCTAGCAGCTTCTCTCACATGGCTCTCCGCTCATATGTGCTCCTGATTTAACGATTTCGTATATAATCCAGAATAATGACCATAATCATTTCTCATTCACTGGCGATGCTAGGCGATGCCAGTCTCTCTCAAAGAGCCTATATTCCACCGACCTCATAACTAGCAGGTCTGTCCATTCTCGTAAGATGCATAGTGCGCGATCTAATCACTTAGCCCTGCACAACCTGGCTGACCTTGTACTCAACCACAACAGGCTTTCCCTGCTGGACCTTGAAGCGACCCTGCGCGACAAAGACGCCGCTCTCGAGCTCCTTGTAGCGCTCATCGCCGGTCTATGTACCGCGTCAGTATGTTAGATGCCGAGTCACGGATGAAATAGATCACGATTCTGATAAAGATTCGATCTTACCTCGAACGTAAAGTGGGTGACTGCAAGAAAGAAGGTATCAGTATTTAAACCCTCCAACATCTGCTAGGTACAGGAGGATGGTAACACGTACAGAGGTTACCCCATGGAGTGGGACCATCGCTGGCTTTACCGCCGAAGACGGAAGCCTCGGCGTCAGTCACGGTGATGACTCCAGTGTAGTTTAGGTAGATGTGCTGTAGTGCAGGATTATGTTAGTTTATCCCATATGCGGATGTAGGTAGTTCCTCTAGTGATGGGAACTTACGGCACCGTCCGTGGTCCTAGATTGGAAGTTGGTAGTTAGCATAGTATAGTAGAGAAGGAGCAAAATGACAAAATGAGAGATCAGAATAAAAAACTTACTTGACAACCCCGTGAGCATTCAAGCGCAGGTGCTTTCCATCCGCATCGGCATGGATGTAGTCATTTCCGGTTCCGACAAAGGTGGAGTCAATAGCGGGAGAGAACCCAGCCTCGCTCTTCAGGGTGCCGCCAGTCATGGGCTTTTGTCATGACCGAAGAATATACGTTAGTCTTCCAGATCCTATAGCTGAAATGACCATGATGCATGAAATAGAAAGGCGATATAAGCTGTCTATGACCGGGGAACTCACCACGACGGCCAGGTTGGCATTGCGGGAAGCGCTGCCTGTATTGGAATACGATTAATCAAAATCCTCCAGCTGATTGCTTAATATTGATCTATTGATATCAAATCATACCGACAGTCAATGGGTGGTCGATTTCGACCTATTCGGATAACCAGAATGTTAGTTCCTTTTGCTCTGTGGGGAAAGCAAGGGTTCCTAAGCGGGGTAGATCCTATTTACCTCTAGCGTGAAGGCAGGTTTGAGGGTTGGGTAGTTAGCCATGGTTGGGAATGATAATCAGAATTAGTGAAAATAGTTCTATTCTGAATTGAAGATGGATAGGATGTTTCCCGTTGTTTGTGGGGACAATTCGATATATTTATACTATGCTTTTCGGGACAATCTCCGAATTCACGCAGGCGCAGCCCCACCACCACATGTGAGGGGCGTGTTGAGGCGCTCGCGTTGAGACGAGACAACTCGACAGAAGGGAAAGAGAGACAGCATCAGTGCCATCTCATTCGGCAGTCTCTGGAGACCCTTGATGGTCTCTTCGTAAACTTCGTCTCCCTGTTGCAACATGCTCACCTGTGAACGAACTTCGGCGGTGGGTTATTAATGGCCTAGATCCCGCGAGAGAGCGAACCTTCAGTGCGGACCGCCAGCTTGAGATGACACGTCCCAGATAAAGTCATAAAGTATCAGAGGGATTGAAGCACTTCCACGGTAAATAATATCTGACAATTTGTGATTGGCAGAATGTACCACATACTAAGGAAATATAGGCTCAAGGCGCTAGCCGCATAGGCCAAAAGGTCTACCACGATGAGGTCCACGAGAAGATATCATATGCAGTGTGTTGATCGGCAGTCATCTCGAATCAGAGAGCATAATGCCAAACTCATGCACATATGCTATGCTGGATGATTAATGGAGGCATTCATAGACCGCACGGTGTGGTTTGAATGTCATGCATTACTGCTACTTTTCTCTCTCTTTCCGGCGCTGATGGCTCCCGAACGCCCGAAGTCTATTCCAAGGGATGACTTCGAGAAGGGTCTCGCAGCTCGCTCTACGGGTGAGGTCCATCGGTCTCCTCGAGGAGCAGGCAAGCGATGAGAATCGCACAGAACATGATGGCTGCTCATCTCAACACGTGGACTATAACTTCCTTGTGGATTTACGAGAATCCATCGACCAAAAATATCCTCTCCATGATCAACCCGGACATAAATAGGAGCTCCACGATCAACTAGGAGGCTTCAGAAGACTGTTGATTGGCTGGGAGGTGCTAGAGCGTGATCTCCTTTAGTTCTTCGCGGGTGATCGCATCTTCTCTAGAGCCTCCTGGGTCTCAGGCTGTCAGCAGAGGACAGACAGAGGGATGTGTGTGCGCTGGAATGCCGTCGGCACAGGTCATCTGGCTTGTCTCGCAGCTATGATGGTGGAAACGGTGGGTTGGAAACCATTTCGGGGAGATGGCGTCTCCAAAGGTCCTCGCTGCCTCGCGAACCAGCACCGTCCGAGGACGCACGTGGGAGGCGAGAAGCGTGTCGCAGGTTGCTTCGGGTGTCTGGTGTGTCGTGTGCCTCGCTGATCCCGTGGGATGGAATATGACCCTGTACTGGAGACACTGGGGGGGTTATATACCGTAGACGCACAAACTGCTGGTCTTCTGTCTAAAGAACATTCATCTTCAAAAAGAAAAATCGCTGGTTAGACCATGGTCGGAGAAGAAAACCGACAGTTGGGGACCTTTGGAGAACGATCCGTGACTCAGGGAATCTGATTGGCTGGAAACACGGTGCCTGATCCGCTTGGACCGATCGGGAAACAACTGAACTGTCGGTGACGTCGAGCGTTCGTCTTGGCTCGAAAAGAGTAAGTCTTTTGCCTCATGAATGCTGACTCTTCTGGTGATGGCTGACGGCATTTCGTTTGATATAGTCAAGTCCCCCGCATCGTCGGGCTGGCTGCGCGATCCTTAGGAGCAACCATGATCAACTTTTTGCTGGTCCTGTCCGTGCTGACTGCCGGCGCTGTGTGCGTCGGCGCGGTGGGACAAATTCCGCTGCAGGAACAGCTCACTGGCGCGAGATCGGACGCCCATGATCTTTCAGGGATCCAGAGACGACCATCGAGCGGTCTCAAGGGTCGTTTCCTACACATCACAGGTAAAATCACTGGAAGGGAAAAAAAGCTTGTTTGTACTAGGCATACTGACTGCGACAGATTTTCACCCCGACGGACATTACAAGTCAAAATCCTCGACAAAGGAAGGTGTGGCTTGCCATCGAGGCAAAGGTGACGCGGGGTATTTCGGCACAGCAGGATCAGACTGTGACTCTCCATTCAGCCTGGTAAATGCGACGTTTAAATGGATCGACGAGAATCTCAAGGACGAGATCGACTTCGTCCTGTGGACCGGAGATTCTGCACGTCACGACAATGACGAGCGCATACCGCGGACAGAGGACGAAGTGACCTCGTTGAACCAGTTCTTGGTCGACAAGTTCGTGAACATCTTTGGCAAGGAGGACGACATGAACGACATTGGTCCGACCAAGGACCTGACCATCCCCATCGTCCCGACCATCGGGAACAATGATATACTACCGCATAACATTCTCCGAGCAGGACCGAACAAATGGACGAAGAAGTTCCTAACAATCTGGAGACCATTTATCCCAGAAGAACAGCGCCACACCTTTGTGGAAGGGGGTTGGTTCCATACGGAGGTGATCCCGCAGCGGTTGGCAGTGGTCAGCCTCAATACTCAGTATTTCTTCCAATCTAACAGCGCCGTGGATGGGTGCAAGCACAAGTCTGAACCGGGATACGAACAGATGGAGTGGCTTCGGGTCCAGCTGGAGCTCTTTCGGGCGCGAAATATGAAGGCCATCCTCATTGGCCATGTACCGCCTGCCCGAACCAGTTCCAAACAGAACTGGGACGAAACGTGCTGGCAAAAATATGCCCTCTGGCTGGACCGATTCCGTGACGTAGTTGTTGGAAGCGTCTACGGACATATGAACATCGACCATTTCATCATCCAGGATAGCCACGACGTCGATATCCTCGAGACCGACGCGGATGAAGCAGAGTCAGACAAAGATACGGAGCCCGAACAGGAGCTTACGACGCAATCACGTTCGTCATACCTTACAAGCCTGCGGAAAAAATGGTCGAAGATGCCGTCTCCCCCCCCAGAAGATGAGTTCCTCAAGAAGTGGGACCTGGAGGATGATGAGGATGTAGAGACCTCAGGAAAAAAGAAGCGGAGGTTTCTGAAGAAGATAGGCGGTCGCTGGGCTGAACGGTACAGTGTGTCTTTGGTATCGCCCAGTGTGGTCCCAAATTACTTCCCAAGTCTGAGGGTGATAGAATACAACATCACGGGACTGGAGAATGTCTTGACGTGGGCTGAAGCTACTGCGGATCATGCCCCCATCGTGATAAAGGAGGCCGATGAAAATGAGCCAGCATCGCCGCCCTCCGATCTCGATGATGCCAAGAAGGGCCATAAGAAGAAGGGCAAGGGAAAGAAAGATGGAAAGAAGGGGAAGAAACCCAACTTCAAGATTCCTGATCCCCCATCCTCTAGCGCTCCTCCTGGGCCCGCATATTCGAACCAACCCCTGTCATGGCTAAGCTACACGCAATACTTTGCGAATCTCACAAAAATCAGTGAGAAAGCCATATCGTTGCAGGCATTTACCGAGCAGGAAGCAAGAACCTGGAGGGAATACAAGCTTGCAAAGGCGCAGCCAGACTACACGAAGGTGCCGTTCGAATACGAGGTGGAGTATGAGACGAAGACGGATAAGGTCTACCACATGAAAGACCTCACTGTGAGGAGCTTCTTCAAGCTCGCTACACGGATCGCAAATGATGAGCCCGCGGACGAAATCATCGAAGGTGTTTCCGATAGTGAACACATCAGGAACGACACGAAGTCCACGGAAGACAATGACATGGAAGCGGAAGATTATCCTCTTGAAGAGGCTAAGAAACGAAAAAAGCAGAAGAAGCACAAGAATAGAACATGGATCACCTTTTTGGAGCGGGCGTTTGTGCGTTTCTTAAATGACGACCAGATCAAGGATATTCTGGAAGACTCATTTTAACACTACATTCAGGTTGGATTTATCCGCCGCATGCATCATCTCATCGAAGGAAGGCTGGAATTCCTTTTTTCTTCATATTGTATACCCTGTTTTGGACTATTGCATTTTACTTTATGAGAGTCATGCATACGGCGTGGAGAGTGTGCTTGGCTAGCAGACACTGAAGACGGACACTGGGGTATTTCCACCCTTCCTATATTGCATTCTTTCGTACCTGCATTGGTGATGGTTTGTACTTGCGTTATTCTTTTTGTTGGATATATGACGTATGCATACAACTGCTGAGGTGCTATTGGGGTATCTGTCTTTATACGGTTATTGACTGCTGGAGAGTCCTGTGATGCTTATGCATTTTCCATTCTCGTCTGAAATGTAATATTTGAAATCTTTACATAAAAAGAATTAAATCCATTGCAACACTCGTAGATGTGGCGCTATGGCTATCGAAGCATTCAAGAACGATTCTCCTATGCCGTGTATTGCTCCAACTCTCAACCATCTCGCCACACCCTACAGTTCCAGCAACCGTACCCATAACCCCTTCATCAAGTCAAGAGTGAATTCCACTTCTTCAACAGCCTCGAAGTTAATTCGGCTCCAAACTGGGCCCTTCATCCCCAGAACGCAATTAGCAAACTTCCCCGCTTTGAATAGAGTGAAAGAGTAGCAACGATCAATGAGGGGTCTTGCGAGAGGGGTATATAGCTCTTCCCCGTCTCAGTCCTCTTGTGTAGTTTCAGCTCTATACAGTGTGTCTTAGTGGACCTATACGGAAGCCGTTTAGTATAGTATAACATAACATAATAATATGTGGCTCTCAGAAGAGGTACTAGACACAATCTTCCTTATACTATCTCTTCTTACGTATGGCCCCGAAGAAAAGAATATGTCAACGATCAACTCACGTACTGAGGCGAAAGATTATAACGAGAGTTTTAGAGCATGGCCGCTGTGGTCACTGGGAACCTTTTGAACCTCCTCTAGAGTTGTTGTCTGCGGCCTATGTGCTTTGCTTGACAGTTATGACTATGGTATATGCGTCGTGGAGCGATCTTATAGTATTCTTAAGTATATCGTTGGATGTATGTTCTCTTTTTCCCCATTTGAGGACCTGTTCCTTAGGTCAAAATGATATAAGACGAATAATTGTCTCTTTCTTCTCCTCTAAAAGAGATAATGATCCCGTGGATTGAACGTGACTTGAAAGATCCAGAACACAACGTGCAGAGGAAATGCTGTCTGCGTACGCCTTATTCTGGTCCTTTCTCCTGCTGTCTTGTCGTGTTTAATGAACTCATGACCTCCACTGATAAACCCCATTTTTATACAATACGTTCGAAGCACTTCGCTAGGAAGTTAGACTCCTGGCCCCATGATTTCGCTACCAATCGACAATCTTGATACGCTGATAGCGGTCAAACGTGAAACTCGGGATCTTAATAACAAACCTCATGTTTTCATTTTATGGAGATCCACAATGGCGAAATTATCAGGAGTCATTACCCAAATATGATGCCTCGTTGGAAATGTCATAGTTCAAAGCCAAACCCTGGAACACGCACCAAGAACGAAGATATATATTCAGCAATTCTTTCAATCGGATGCCGAAGAAGCTCTGGGTGACCACGAACTCCGAGCCTGTATGGATACTGGTTATTAGCGCTATTTGCATGATAGGGCCTATATTACCCAGTTAGAAGTCCGCTTGAAAGGACCACATGATGGTTCACCAGTCGAAGACCCAATGCATATATCACAACTTCCGAAACAATAGTGGCACTCGTTACGAAATCACAATAGTGACTAGAATATCTGAGTCCTCTCGGAATAACTTTCGGACATTCAATGAGCTCATTCTATTGGGCTCCTGTGCAAACTGTGCTCAAGGTACATTTGTGCAACTGCTGCATGACTATTATATTCTTTCCCATACTGGTACAAAATAGAGATTTCGCAGATGAAATGGAACATCGCCGATCTAGAACACTCGCACCCCAGCATAGAATTCCGAGAATCAATATCCGGGACAAATTGGGAAAGTCACACCGTATGCATTCGTGAAGGATGTAAGGGATGCACTCTCACATGGTGGAAACATTTGCACAGATATCTGCATCATTGCTGATATGAGCGTTTGTGATCCGAATCGAGGAGAGATATAGAGAAAATTTTTCAGGAAGATCTACGAGGTCTCCTGGGAGGAATGTTCCAAAAAGATGCAATACGGAGCAGCCGGATCGTTGCAAGTTCTTCTGAGTTGCAAATGGACTCAAAGTGTGGAAACCAGTGAGAGGAAATACGGAAGTTTTCGATTTAGGTCTGCGGTTACCTCAGCAGGTAAATAATTGACCTACTTATCCTTGTTTTGATGATTAATACCACTATCGCAGATTGAATTCCCTCTTCCACCTCTTTTAAGTACTACAACACAGACAATACCAATCACAAGATATCAGTTACTTTTATGGTGACATTCCTTGGGTTACATGCATTAGGGAAAGAGATGGCTACGCCACTATAGAGCCTATTACATAGATTGAGAAGCTCACCAAGGAAGTATTTTCTATGAAATTGGATGATCACTTCCTTGGGCCAACGATGACACGGTGGACCGGAGACCTAATAGCTATGGCATGAACCATGGCCGCTGTGGAGAGTGATATTATCATTTCAGTTGAATGGAGGAACTTTATGGAAACTTACACTTGCAGACGGAGCGCAAATTTATAAGTCTTGCACAGTATGCCCTCAAATTTCCCCTGGGCAAACATTATTCTTCTGAAGACATTACTAAACTGCAGGCAACAATGGTGCATCTGTGGAAGCCCGAGACGATCTAGGATATTTCCACCCTGACCTCAAGGATGCCGATTGTGTTTGTGATGGACCAGTCGTCACTGTTGGACATCACATGCACTATCGTGATGTCCTTATCTTCACTGATCGGATTAGGGATCTAGCCACGGTCAAAGGCGAACCTACGGTTGAAGTTATCCATTTGACGTGATGCATATTTATTGTGATCATATAACTTCTGTTGTCTCTCTGAGCCCAAAAGCAAGGATTACTGAGCCATATACGTATACTTCGGATACTTATCTTCTTTCTGTGGATGACGTTTCGATGAAATACCTTGACTCGATCTCTTGTCGGGACAATTATGGTGCTTCTCACGAGTCATGAATTATTATTATCTCTGCTGCCTAATCGTGATTTCAGGGGTTATGGTATTTTTATGGATTCCATTCGGATCTAGATCTATGAGTTCACATACCATTAGAGCAGGAAACCTAACTTCCGATACAATGAACATGGCACAGACAGATATACCTGGCCGACGAAAAAAGCCCACCGGAATGGGTTAGAGTGGCTGACTCAGTGTGCCCATTACGGGCAAGAAAATTGTAGGCTTCCTACTCCCCCCACGCAGTGGTGGTTAGTTCTTCTTCTCTCGACCGAGTATATCCCGGAATCCCACAAAGAACTGATAAGCAGATCTTGCGTCGTGTCATGGCTGGTCACTGTACCTACGTTTGGTCTTCTGGGGCACCAGAACAGGTCACCAAGGCTGACCTACTGGAACCGGGAGCATGGGTGGACGACGATGGAATCATTGGAGACCGGCCTGACACCGTCAACGTCGAGGAGTTGAAGGATATCAAATTAATTGAAACGAGGGAAGGCGGACCACGAAAGGGCCATGTCTCAGCTCCATGTCTTTGTTTAGTCGACCTATCTGTCTGCATTAAAACACTGAACATGGTCCGTGAGGAAGAATAACTCCCGATGCCTGAAATTAACTCTCCGACGAATGTTGCAGTTCTCTCTAATCGAAGATAAAAATATCGCAGAAATCCAGTGTACCGATCTCATGTATTCCGGTATCGTTGTGCATAGGCAAATTCAGTCATTATTATATGACAGGAATCTTCCGTGGATGAGTATAGGGGCTTTTTATTACTGTGGTGATCAAGCGGAATCTCCACAAGATTGATCGCCAAATCACTGCCTTAAATTATACTGGCAATACCCTGGTTTATATAACAAGACTGCTCGAACCGGAAAAGCCCATCTCGACAGGTCTGAAAGAGGAACGAGAAAAACAATTGCTCCAGTGCTGGTCACTGTGATGCAAGGGTAACTATTGGGGCACCATGAGACCTCTCCTTTATCCTTGCTTCGGGGCGGCTCACCTGATGTAAGGAACTACCCGAAGAGCAATGAAGATGCAGAAAATACATGCTAACCTATTACGTTCGGCGCCTCATGTCCACACCTACTAGATAAAATTATAAAAGCAACGAGCACCTGAGCTCTTGTTTCAACCAGACCGACGCGGACGATAGTTGACCGTGGCACTGACGAGCACGCGGTCCAGGGGGACACAGAACAAGCGAGTGAAACGAAGGATACGAGAGCCCAACGCCCCGAATTCGCAGATGGCCTGTCGTCCACGGAAAACGCACAAGCCGTAAGGACTGAATCTCGTCCTGGAAGAATTCTCTACCAATGAAATCCCCGGTTTTATCGAACGCCTGATGCTGGATGAGAGGGGCTACCAGGCATGGCTCAGAGATCCGGAAATGTGGAGAAGGTTCAGAGACGGAGAGAGACCAAAGACGTTGGAGACTGACTGTACCTGTCGAGATCTCCTTAGCCCGGCTACGTTCAGCTGGTTAGACACAGAGAATTACTCTGGACCTGCAGAATGCGAGCAGTTCCGCTGGCGTCTCAACAAGGAGCAGTTATGAGACTATGCGATACTCACTTTCAGGGTCTCCTGAGAGGTTGGGGTATCAAACCGTGAAGGTGAACGAAGCGGCAAGGAAAGCGTTGGTTTTCCATCACGAGCAGGATGACATCCGCGAATTCGATCGGGTTGTGATGGAGCTGAGATATAATGCCGCACAAGGGGAACCTGGGGAGCTAGAAGCAGCGAGCTCGAGAAAGAATGCCACCCGGCAAAAGTAGGAGATTCACAGACCGACGATGAGGAACCAGAGACACAGAGAGAATACCCAGAATCCAGGTACTCGATGATTATGAGCCTCGCCGTTCCGGAGAGCTTCCTTCACTGGGAACAATTGGGCTGTCGCTGCATTGAGCTGCAGATATTGACGGAGAACGATCTGGAGACCTGGGACCAAGGCGGATATGTCCGAAGTAATGTATAGATATACCCAAAAAAAGGTTGTTGGCTTCTTTTTGCTCCAGGAGACTTATTAAATATATTTAGTTTATTTAATTAAAGTTTCAAATCCAGGAAGACGGTGGAAATGAATGGTAATTAATATATATATTCACTTCCCCTGGCAGGTATTATTCATTATAACTTAAACTACGATAGTAAGTCCAATCCTACCCAGGGTCTTTATAATTCTAACAAAACTCTTAGATCAATATTATACGTCTTTTAGACTTGTCTCTGTAAACAAGCCTCACAAATATTGATCCAATGGATGCAACACGCCCGAAGAAACTTGCCTCGTTAACTCATGGCAACGACTCCCAGCGAGAAACGTGAACTTAAGACAACGACAAAATATCTCACATATTCGAGAATGAGGTTCTCTTATACGCTCCATGCGCATATATCCTGGGTTCTTCTTACTTCTGGTTAAGTTTGATGTGAGACGGATATGATTCGAGATTGCTGGCACGACCGAGAAATAGAGCATCATCTCCTATCCTAATATATAATTTCTCCCCATAGAACTCTTCTATATATAATAAGATTTACCACAGGTATAATTCGAAAACATAAAGGACAATGATAATATCGAGGATACCTTGAAAGCCATTCAACGGATGCCGGCAATTGGGGAACAGCCGCTTCTAGTTTGGGGCCATCGATTCCCGAGCGTTTCGGATTTGATTACACAGCTCGCCGAATGGCAAAGGATAATGCCACCGGAAAGAATTCCAATAAATATATACCTAGGTTGGAATGGCAATCCTCGAGGTACACAGGGCCGTGGAGCACCGAATCCAAGAGGTCCTTATCCTCTTCTTTCGGATTGGGGCAAAAAGGATACCGGCCTTCCCTAAGTTATATAAGCAAATACCTTCCAAAATAACTTTACCTTGTTCAAGGAGGTATTTGACTATATAAGGGACAACAAAGAGCGCGTTGCCAAGGCGAAGGAGAGGATCGAGAGGTATTGGGGAAACGGGGCTTTAGAGGTCGTCGAATTGAGGAAATTGGCCCAAAACTATACGAAAGTACTAGGACGATTGGCGGAGAAGATTCCCAATTGGACGATTGTCCGCCACCATCTCAACCTCTATACTTACCGGGGGGTTAAGTCAGTGGTAGAGCATCAAATGAGGGGAATTCCATAACCGACGCTCACTCCTGGAGACGTTGAAGGCGTATTACAGTGGCTCGTAGGGAAGAGTGGCACCTTAGAAAAGAAGAAAAACAGCCCCAGTACGCTCTTCCACCTCCTACTGAGCCTCGCAATCTGATAGATGACGAGCTGCGGAAATATAACCTCGAGTTCAAAGCCCGGTTAGATGACCTGTGGGGTGCCGAAGCAATGGCTAGAAATGGATGAGTATCCTACGTAATCCCCAACTGAAAAAGGAGATTATCAAATTCGTTGCTCGTCTATATTAAGCGAGCATCAATCTGTACAGGTGCTGGCTTGGAGATTTGAAGAGGAGTTACTAAAGGTCAGGATATAAGCCCTGTCGCCTTGATAAGTTACCGAATGAGTTTTCTGGTTAACCGGCCACTGGCTCCAGGAACATGGAGTCACAATACGCCGTGATTGAAATGCCATTGTGCCCATAGGAGGATAATGGTCAATCTTCTTGTGGCACAATGCAGAAGAATTTCGGGTCTTCGCCCTTGATGGGTGTGCCGCTGCTATCTCATACACACGCCATATTAGATGGGCAGCGAAGCCGTAATCGAAAAATGGTGATCACATCCTACCAGACATTGTCACAGCGTCATGGCCCATCGGCTCGCAAGAGATGGCAACGAGAGCAGACACCCGATGAGACAGGTTAGCCACAATGTCTGACTGGCCTTTTTCGAACCATTGTTCTCGAGGACGCGCACCAACTGCGCAACCTGAATTCGCAGCAGGCCCAAATGGTATCTTCCCTTGATGCGGAATGGTACCTGTTGCTTATTCCAACCCCCTTTTCAACGCCATTGAAGATTTCAAACCCTTGATGCCCCTCCTTATCAGACCGGACAATGATCAGATGTCGAGTTTATAGGTGACACTATCACTGAGCATCAAATTGCAACACACTGGCTATCGTACATCGACGCCTCCAGGAGTGGCTTTGCAGGACGCACTCTCTTTTAAGCTATCAAAGTCAAGAAACTTAGAGAAACTGGGGTGCTAGTTCTTGGGCAGATATAATCATATTACGAACATTGGAGTATTTAGAAGACATGTACAGAGTTAGATCTCAAGATCCTAGAGCACCGGCTCTCACGATGGCTCCTGGAAAAGTAAGTGCTATCCATGGTGACAAATGCCCAATCCAGACCGATAAAAACATTAACATAGGAATAGACTGTCAACAATTTTTAATATGGTACTATATTGCAGCTATATATCGCTATTTCAGCGAGAAGATTAAATGGATTAAAGACCTCTTTCAGCTACTCCTCATCATTCCGAGCCTAGGGGTCAGGATAAACTGCTAGCCGCTGGATGACTGTTTTGTCATGACGGGTTCATCACCGTCAAGCCTCCCTTTCCCAGTAGCCAGCCTATCGAGCTAGGATTCTAGCTAGCTGCGTTTGGACAAGCTGAGTCCTCATATCGGATACAGTTGATAGAATCGACTTTGTCGCGTCCTCTGGACTGTAGGTGTCATGTCGGGAGACAGGACAATCAAACCCGATGACATCCGGAAGGAACAGGCAGATCATTTGTTTCAATGAGTCATCTCGATATGCTTTGTGGGAATATAAGTGATTGTATGTATATCCAGGTACCTTTAACTAGAAATAAAGTGAAATGCCAGGAAATTTATGGTATAGGGCATTGTATGGTTGCTTGTGGTGAAAGGACATGTCTTGATGGACTATATAGTCACTTTGTTCTTCACGTCTATGGCACAGTGTATGACTCCCATGTAAGAAGTATAAAAATGGAAGAATGAAGATTCCTACCTATTGTGTCCTTGTTTCCGTATACAACATTTGCAAAGCCGGATTTTACCTACCAAACTCCTACTTCTACTGTCGCCGAAAGCCGTCTGGTTGAAGACCAAAAAAGTTATTTCTTTGGTGACCTTTCATTCTTAGAGATATTGCTTCAATTTCTCTATTCAGATAGAGAGTTTTCCGTATTCTCGAACAAAGATCCTTGGAGATGGCAGATCGTCATACTACAGTAGGTTATTCCTATAACAGAAGGATGTCAGTATATGCACTTACTAACCATGTCTATATAGATTGTCCGACGCCGTCGGGGCGCACCCTGGAGCTCTATTGACGAGGAACCATGGCTAGCCTCTCAGTTTGTGCACGGAACCCCGATAGAAAGCCTCAACACCAATATGCCGGCGGGTGGAAGCCGCACACAGTTAGGAGTGTCAATTCAGATCAGTTACATGCGCACTCGAGGCATTCTTCCCCCTCGCTGGACAGAGCCATTCTACATTGAGCGGGACCTCAATAACTGGAAAACGCCTGACGATGTTGAGATCCTTCAGTGGCATGTTTGGGGGCGCAAGCTCATCGACGCAAAGGTCTTCTTCAACATGGACCGTTCGGCACAGGGAGTGGCTCGACGTGCGGACTATCTTTGTCAGGATCAAAGCTTGATCGCTGAGGTTAAGCGCGCTGAAGCGCAAGCGTTTCAGAAGCAGTCTGCTGATGGTGACCGCGCGGCAGAGCTAGCTATCGCGGCAGCTATAAGTCAATCACTCCGGAAGAGGCATTGATGAGGTTTTGAATTTGGATGTTGATGTGGATTCATGTTCACAAATGCCTGGGACCATGAACTAAATATTCAATTGATGAAGGAAGGGAACGGTGGTACGGGAGCTGGTACTCCCTTGGGATGTGATAGGAGTCTGTCTTTTTTTTCCCCTCTTAGAGAGAGTCAGGAGACAATCAAAATGAAGAGTCCAATTTTCCCTATTGTGGCGGAGAAATAGGCAAAGACATATCCCCGTAGTAGTTGCCAATTTGCTTTCACGCACAAGTATCACTAGAGTGCTCTGTAGAGAGGCTGGCTGTACTCTAAGCAAGGCGCAGCACCGGAGCTAATCGGTGTAGGGAAACTGTGGTAGAGTGATTTACTTCGGTTTAAGTGGGTGGAGCGTACAGGCTTTCTTCAAGACCCAGTTGAAATATTCGACTTGTCAAGAGACCATTATTGTGTAGCGTCTTCCGCGACAATGGCGAGACCTTTCCTTTCTGGATTAAGAATGGTTCTCTGCTTCTACTGCAGCTATAATAATAGTAAGTCTGAAACCCTGCGATATTCTTGTAGACGACCGATCTTCAGGAGAAAGTGACAGAAAACGGCTCCACAATTGGTTCACAAATCTCCGCATTGCGACCAACTCTTTTTAGATGTGATATATGCTGCATATCTGCACCGTCATTCGCATGGCTTTCAGAAGAAGCTAAAAAAAGAGCCCAAGATCCCGGGTATAGCAGAGATACCATTTATCAAGGAATAGGAGAGACGTCTCTTGTAACTTTGTTCACAATTCTGGGGGTTGGGATTGAGGTTCTGGCGGTGAACTTACCGCTCTTTTATAGATCGTATAAGATCTCCACTAATGGAGGAAATCTGGGCTCGTGAGTCGTAGGGTTGGATTAAGCCGCTGGGCAGCCATTATTAAAAATAAGAACTTAATTCTTGGAGGACAAACGGTGCCATCATGCACGAACCCGATGTATGATCGTCAACATGACAGAGCAACTGATATTCGCGACGCGATTCACAGGACGCGTCAAGGCTCTCCAGTAGAATAATAGCGTGGCTGGACAGCAGGAAGAAGATGATGCTTCGAACGGGGAATTGAAGTTCGTCCTGACTAGAGACGCAGGGGCGCTGGGCGGTAACCGAGGCGGTAGACGTTTCCCTGTCATGGCCAATGCGAACAAACGCGTTTCCATCACTCGTTCTACGCTGCTCGACGACGATTCAAGTCCGTCGTGTCATGAGAATAATCATCAATTGCATGATCTCAATCTCTCCAGGAGGGGGTCAGACCTCAGAAGTCCGTCAAACTAACTATGACACCGGTCGGTCATGGCGCAGGAATCTATCGACGATTAAGCGAAGCGAACTACAATACCCCTCAACTCATCAGCCACGGTGACTAATTTCTACAATTCATCAGCCACATGCAAGCAGAAAACAATAAGGCAGAAAAAAAGCATAAGACCGAAGATCTTTACTGGCTCGACCTTTCCAGGCCTGCTTCTCCAGTCTGTCATAGAATTCTGTCCTTCCTCCGCTGCGCCGTGAGTGGAACACAGCCGCTGCCACGCTGGCACCCGCCCGCCATCCTGCCTCAATTGCGATTAGACCCGATAAACGAATCTTGCTAAGACACCATCGAGTCGACTACGATCATGCTAAGCGTCCTCCAAACTGGAACAGGCTCTGCGCGGGCCGCCAACGGAGCCCTGGACGGCGCGGGCCTGAGCTGGTCTGAGCTGGAGATCCACCACGGCAGAGCTTGTTGACCTAGCTGGGATTAGAGGCTCAGGGCAAAATTGGACAGCTCTGGCTCTGACACGTAACTGATGCATCCCCTCTGCAGGACCAGCTCAACGAGACCTTCGGCCTCAGGTTGCCACCGTCTTAATCGCCGCATGTGTCCACCACGGACGACTAGATCCTCGTGTGCGAGTGTGACGTGCGTCGGTAGCGGTACTGTTTTCTCTGTAGGAAAAAGGGACAGCCGTCATTCGATTTCTGCCATCGTCCCTGAATATCTTCTCGCTAAGAAGAACTGCTTGCTGCGTTACCTTGAAATAAGCAGATGGGGTTTAACCCTGCGCATTATTGCATGTTGTGTGCGCTATCAGTCGCGGACGGATTTCTCGCCAATCTCGTTTTTTCGAGCTGATGCTGTCTCTCAGAACGGCAGTGCCTTCCTAGTTTTACGAGACATCGATTTTATCGCCTGAGTCGGGTGCCTGGCAGCGATTGCTCCCGCGTGGTGCCGTTGCCATCTACGAGTCTTGTCCTTGCCGGCGTGGTGCTGGCAGAAGCGCAGGCGGACGCCTTACTGCAGTCAATTGCACATGATGAATCGGGATTATATACCATTTTACAGCCTCGATCTCCTCGTCATTCACCTTATCCAACGGTTGTCTCTCTAACCGTACCCGTGTAATTTGTTGGAGCTGTTTAGTGCGCGCCGATTTGCTGGCGTTTCTTTTGTCTGTGGATCGATTTGAATGTACAGGTATGCCATTGGATGCCTTCCTTCAAATCATCAGCCGTTGCTCCAGATTACAGGCTGATGCTGATTCCAAGTAGTATTGACGATCGTACTAAACGCTCGTTCTAACGTTGCAGACTGTACATAATACATTACCTGACATCGCGCCCCTTCAAGCCTACAAAAGATCAGTTCCCCCTTTTCACGCCGAACCAAGATATCTGCTTTCGAAAGCTCCATCTTACTTGTACAATATCATCTCTCGTCAGTCTAATGGTGGTCCTCCTCGAGGTGCTATCAGACGGGGCTTTTGTTTGAATACAGTTCCGCGGAGGCAACCACATCTCGTGGTGAACAGCATCCTGCAACCTTTCGAAGCTCTTTCCGGTCTCATCCCCCCGTTCACGTACCTTGATCCGAAGGAGTATCTGCCATCAGTTTGAACAGATAGGGAGGCTAGACATTCGGCAAATTCTGCGAGTGAAGCGCTACCAGTTCTGATTCACTTGATCGCCTGTAAGCGCCGACTGTTCGAGTGACCACAAACATCAGCTCGTCAAGCGCCGGACTGCCCAGTTTGGTCGTGAAGCGCCACAGGATCAAGAAGGGCAATTTCTCTGTCGACCAATAGGTTATTATAGTCTAGCCAGGTGAGTCTATCCGCATTCTAGGTGCCTCCTGTCTCATGTCTGTTCCATTTGCCGCCCAATTACCTTCATTCATCCCCCGTCGAGGGAACACCTATGATTGTGATTATGAGATCGAGACTTGGATTATTATAAAAGCGCTGCCATTGTTTGGAGTCTCGCTACTCTGAATACATGGCGCGAAGTGTACCAGAGGAAAATGCCATGGCGACTGCAGTGTACGAAGATGTCAAAAAGGTGGCTGCTAACGGTTGTCCTTTCCAGGGTCTGACCACTGGCGCATTTGCCTTTTGGATGGCTTCCTCAGAAGTTGACCAGAAATGCCTAGGTCACTTCGCTGCCAGCACATGCCGCGAGAATCCCTTCCTTTCCAGCATGCTATATAAGATCTTGGGCCTATCCGTCATTCTTTCGAAGAAGCTGCTCCGAGCGCGGAAACTTAGACGGCTGGATCCAACGCGAGAGACGAAATCCCTACAGCTTTACCATCACATCATATGGTTGTCCCGAGAAGGCCTTGTGATGGTCGAGCAGTACATCCTTCCTATGGTCGCGGACTATGTGGAATTGAAGGTCCTAGCATATAAACTAAGGGCATCTTTCTACCACATCTTCGTCCTCTTCCACAATCAGCCTGCGATTCATCCGCCCGGCATCAGCAGCCTTCCTAGCACGACCAATCTTCACAATGGAAGCACGGGGTCAGAGTTCCAGGCGTCAAAGCCGTCAATCTCCAACCGTGATTCCATCTCTACCACTCCCCCATCGGAGGGAGGGCCCGTGGGCGGTGGTTTTCAATCACGACCTCCTGGGCTAACGCCTGTACAACATCCAAAAGCTACTTCGTCCTTTCTATTGCCTGCTCTAGATTATAGACCGACGGCTAGCGCCTGTTTTAACAATGCAGCAGTCCTTGCAGACACTCTTCTCCCAGGGTCTCATCCCCTCCGGCTCTCAGTCAAACTTGAATATGCGGCCTATCTTTACGATTGTTTGCATGACTCGGACGCTTGTCGGCGCCTAGCGAAGCAAGCAATTGCGGATGTGTATAACGCTCAGGAAGGTATGGACGATGAGAGTTTCGAGGACGCTGCGGAGCTCGTGGGTATCTTGGGAAAGATGGTTAAACGAGGCGGTAAAACAAGCAGCGTTGGCGGAAGCAGTACAGCGGGTGGAACACCAGCTGGAGAACGCTCTCGGAGCGAAGGAAGCAGAGGGACTCCTACACGGCAGCAGCGCTCGACGTCTCCATCAGGACGAACTGTGATGATGAAGACATCTGCGAGAGAAGGGACTGGCATCTCCCCGGCAGTCCCAGACCCGGCGATGGTCAACCCTATCTGAATGTGGCATTATACGATTATGAGATATGGGGTTTTGGATGGACACTCTGCAACTGTATCATTGAACCAATTTTTCTTATTGATGTGTTGGGTGGTCCGGCTTCACTGGTTCTTTCGCTTTTGAAAAATGGTGTGTTCTATTCTCCAGCTGTGTCTTTTCTATTGATACCTTTCTGTCCGTTACTATCTGACATTTCTTTTGACGCTTTATCCATGTCTTGTTCAATAGTATAATCTTGTATATTGTTGTGATGCCACTGTATTTAGAGTGGGCCCACTTTTTGGCAATTATTTGTTAATATTAGGCGGGAAGTAGTGTTTTCTACGGATTGGGCCTTTCTTCTTGCAATTTTCTAATAGTGATTAACCCATTGGCTGTGAATGGACTCCGATCTACACAAGACTTCCTCTGAACCCGACTCTCATAGACAACGTCCTATCGAAGAGGAGTCCTTTGTTTCTATCGGAGGGCGATCTGTCCTTCATAAAGCTCTGAATGTTAATGGCACCCGCCTTTTTGCATTGTCACATGTAATCTAGGGCAAACTAACTCACGTGTTGAGAGTCACCTGGGCAGATCCTATTTTTCCATCTCTGGCATAGCAGGCTCTGTTCAGCTGAAGGAATCATCCCGTGACTTGAACGAACAAAAAAAAAATACAAGTCTCTACGTCGAGGATGGGTCTAATCCATTCCTCGTCAACAGCTCATCTGCTTCTAAAGCTTCTTGGCTGATAGACATCCTACAAGCAACGTCATCAGCTACTGAGTAAGCATTTCCAGCCAGACTACAGTCAAGTTCGGAGGGAAGAGGAGGAGCTTGAACTGTGTTATTTGAAGGAAACTGAGTGGGCAAAAAGCATAAATTATGGCAATGGTCTTAGCTACAATTGTTTCGTTAGGAAACAATGATAATGTGCGTAGTTCATATTAATAGTCCATTTCGGTGACTTGCGCCTAGCCAAAGCGCACTAGATATTCTCGAGTAGAGGAATGAGTTAGACACTCTCATCATAAGCTACTTATCGAACATTATCGAAAGATAGCTAGATTTCCTCATATAGACTTACTCAACGACATATGTCAGAAGAAAAATGACTAGTTTCCCTCATACGTAGTAATTAGTCTATCTTGAGCTTCCGCTAACGATGCACGCGAATGTCTCAAAATACAAAGTATATTCTCGAGACGACAGCGCAACTACCTCATAATGACCTTTATATCCCATCTTACCGCAGGTTTGAGTCACGAATCCTTTCATTGGTCCTGTTCTAGTGTCACAGAACAGCTCGGGATGGAGAACATGGGTAGAAAGAAGCTTATTTTTTCCCGACCTGCTTCGTTTTATGTTTGAAATGCGTTTTGATAATGCTGATGACAGTGTTCACGTAGGACTAAACTTATTGGATGGAGGCACATCTTCGATCCTATAGGTGTGGAATTGGGCGGTGGAGTGATATCCTTCGCAATAGTCGTACGTGCACCAAGCTGAAGAATACGAGCGTGCGGTTGCGCCCCCCTCATCGGAGGTCTTTCTCCTTACTGAACTACCTACGAATTCGAAATGAGTGAAGCTATTCACCAGATTATCCATCTATTTCATACTCCCTCTCTTCAAGGAAAGAAATACATGCATGCATGCATGCATGTATGCCAACTCCGTTCTTTTACAGTTACTTCTAACCTTGTGGACCTCCCCGCTGAGGAATGCGAAACATTTCATTTCAACCTGTCTCGAGCAGCACGCGCGGCCTATTCTGCGGGGTTGATTCATGACCCGCTGCAGTAGAGTATCAGAGTACCACGTTCAGTCAGCCAAGCCTCGTGGCGCTGGATCGTAGAACGTTTCACGATACACCCAGTATCTTCTGCAGCGCCGTGGCAGAAGTAGTTGGGTGTTAGCAGTCGTCATATTTTTTCCGGGGGGATGGTATCTAGAGTAGAGTAGTTACTCTATGTGGAAAGGTAGTAGGTAGGCATCCCCTGTTGGTTCGGGTACGCTCTCCACAGCCATTGGGATCGGTATACATGACGGAAAGGCAAATCTGGATCTAGTTATGACTTAAGTTTCGAATAGATGGGGTTCGATCACAGCCCGTTATGCTTGTTTATTATTACTTTTCTACTCTTTTATTGCCCAAACTGGAGGACTAGTCCTGCGAGCAGTGCCTCAAGAGGGAGGGGCAAGAGTGGCAGAGCACAAAAGCTGCAAGGCTGACGCTCGGCAATCAGTGGCGTCCAGCCAGACAGAGATTCTCCGGGGACCACTGTGGTCCGATTTCCAATCAGATCGATCGAGTCGCAAACAGGAATACCATGAAGCCTATCTGACTTTTGTTGTCTGACACTACTACTCTCTTTGCAACAACATGACAACAGATCTTGTTGCTGGCGATCCTCCCCAGTATATCCTAGTTAGTACTTCCTTGAGGGTGCCCGTACATTTTCGGTCCGAGCCGGATGGTGTGTAATTAACGGAGACTTCAACTGCGTGAATTACATCTGGAAATCCCCGTAATATCAGGAGAAACTGCCTCCAGCGCGCACGTGCTCGATTCCCTCTCAATTGGGAGGTCTTGTTCCACTTGAGGCTGCGCGGTGATTGAACGGCTCCAACACTATATCATTACCTTAGCCCAGAGTGGTTAAAAGGAGCCAGTAGCTGGTAATTTTGATACCATCGTCGAGAGCCATCGTCCTGAGCGACCAGACCCATCCCAGCATCCGCAGCATACCGGCGAGGAAATGCAACAAGCTGACAGCTCCTTCGACTGTTTCCAGCGCTGTTCTGGGGTCAGCATCGATCGTCCTTGGCAACGACCAATCCTTGTTTAGGACGTTCCTGACGCCGATCTTACAGGTCCTTTACGTCACAGCACGGACTCCTCCTAAGAAAAAAATTACGACGGCACGAAACGGACGCCCAGAAAGCCCAAGACAGACTGACGGCGAACTGCGACTCCTGTTGGGGAGCTGATGACAGAGAAAAGGCGTGCATCGCATCGCAGCAGCAACCAGAGCCACGCACCTCCATAAACTCCCCACCCCCCAGAATCTGCAACGATTGGGTTGCCCGCCCATCTTGTTGCTGCGGTGTTGGTTCTGGGTGAAGAAGGAAAACACCAGATTTCAAGTATTTAGATCACGCCGCTCGTCGGGACGGAGTGGTGGTGGTCACCAACAGACAAGGCTTGCCACTGCTCATCAGAGGCTGGGCCGGATGGCTATTAACAGTCACTCAATTCCAACCGCACATCATCTCATCAAGCGTCGATATCGTTGATCGTGCTCCTCGCGCTCTGAATCGTCCCTCCCTCCGGAGCCAAGGAGCGTGGGACAATGCGCTCAGGGCTGCAGACTCCTGGAGTCATCCCGTTACTTGCTCTTCTCGTCTTTGCGTTGCTCAGCGTGGTGCCAACAGTCTCGACGGCATGGGAGAGCTACAACACGCGCTCGAAATGGCTAGCATACGATGCCAATGACCTTCCACGTGCGTTCCGAGATCTGGTCGCGTCGGCTCCATTGCTGCGAAAGCTGACCGTGGACGTTCCAGGTCCTTGTATGGAGGGCGATGGATCCGTCCCCGATGTCGATGCTGGCTCGCAAGCGTTCTGCATGGGAGATGACTTCCATGGCTTTTCTCACGATCCCGCCGTATCCCTGAGATCCAAGTATCATCTGCCCCAGGTGACAGTCAGCAAATCCACCGATCTCAGGTCGTTTGCTGCGGCAGAGACGTCGAAACAGAATTCCATGGAGGAAGCTACCGATAGCTTGACAGCGTTCTCTGGCACGTTGCATTCTTTGAGAATGTTAGTCTCTGAAGACACCAAGGAAAGTCGATTGGCGCAGCTACTCCCAGGCCGGAATGTGCTGTCCAATGTCTTTTCAGGGGTTGCGAACTCTTCTTATCTGGCCATGGCTCAATACCCTGGTGATCGAGCTGGTAGTGATCCATGGATAATAAAACCCGGCCTCCGCGGTAACCGCCTGGCTTTCAATCTCGCATTCCCTCTTCGTCTCTGTGAGACGTGGCAGCAGGTCTGTCATCTGGGGGTGGGCGCTTGGAACAACTGGGACCGCTCGTTCCTTCCCCCGGTCTTCGACGCATGGATCGGTTCGATTTCCAGCAAAAGAGTCTCTACTTACCACGAATCCCCCGAGAAAAGTCAATCACCTGAAACTCGACAGCCAGAGGGCTCAGCAGTCCGGGTGCATTCGTCGACACATAACGTGACGGCCAACCCAAGATCGAAGCCGTCAAAAATTCACCTCCTCGACGCGTTAACTCTGACGCCTCCCCCTTCCACAACCTCCACGGAACAGCAAAACGTCGCTGCTGGAACTTCGACAAGTCCCAAGGAAATGCGTGGAAGCTGCATGGCCATCGTGATCGGGTTAGTCGTTGGGATCATGTGGTTTTAAATCCCGCCGGCTCAGCGGAAAGATTCGCATTCAACACTGCCATGTATCCTTCAAACATACACTTTTCGGCCATGACATTCATGATAATGACTGGCTTCCTTCAGCCTTTTGAGCGGCGAACCTTATTGGCGCGCCGGCAGCCGTCATCCACCTGATTCCTTCGTGTTTCAAAGATTAAACGGGGCGCATAGCTATAGATTCGTCTACGTGATCCCCTTGGCTTGGACACTCGGCGCGTGCGCACGTCGAGCGTGCTGCTTTCTATGCACATACACTAATCGACAAGGTGTGGCTGCGGACACTTGTTCTGCTGCATCTTGTCTGTTTGCATCAAGGCCGGACCTGGCGTTTTCTCTTCTCTTCTTTCCCCTTAATATCCCAACGACCTGCAAGCTCAGAGGTCCGTCGTATCCGCTTCTCTGCGGATCTATCGCTGCCAGCAGCCGGGAATTCATACCCTTATTTTAATGATTACATGTATACTGGCCTGTTTTCAGGCGCTTTTTCTTTCTATACCCAGCATTGTCGGGCGATGGGATGTGATGGCGTGCTGCGTTTTTAATGTTCATGTACGTTAGATGGCCACGAACTCTGTATGTAACTACTACTACCTCCACAAGGTGAGGGATGGATGGATATATAGGTCAAGGAAATATTTGCATTATATATGTAAATTAGGTCGTGACACCTGATGGTCTTGCCGACACGCCATGTTGAGATGAAGGTGCCGCTTGGATTTAATACTTAATATTTAAGTCCACTAACAATGGAAAATTACACTTTAATCTTCCAACATAGCACATCATATACTCCTGAGTACTTTCCAAAGCAGCTATCGAGTGGAACTTTGAGACATTTTCTCAAACATTGCAATCTTCGCAAAACATCGGAGCCGGTCCGAGAGAGGCTCGGTTTCAGCCAGTTCGGGATCATAAACTTTCCTTCAAGTTGTTTTTGTCTTCTCCATCTATTCATGACACTAAATATTCGTAGTCATTGTATTTATTCGGTTCTCTAGACTGATTACATTATACACCCTCTTTGAATAGAGGGTATAAATATCGAGGGAGGGAATAATGGCAATGTACATACGTACTCCGTACATAGGATTGAGATATTCCTCCCCTCGGCCGAATCGCCGAGAACCCCATGCAGACAGCGAACCCACCCTGCCGTGAACCGGACATAACCCCGCAGTGATCTCGGGGGAACAGAAAGCGAGGGGGTCTGAATCGTGGGGGTTAGGTTAGGATAGTTCTTGTGGTTGGATTGAGTTTCGATTCTGGTTAAAGTGGTTGATTAAATTAAATTGATTTCTCATCCTTCATCTCTTTTTTGCTGATATTCTTTCTATCACCTCTTGTTGTATATACCCGTGGGCGCTGAAGTTGGAACGCGGCGCTCGGGGACTTTAACCGATCATAGGGATTTGGAAGTGAATTTCGAATTATTAAATTAGACAGAGAGCGGATTTTCCTTTGCAGTTGAACGGAAAGCGAAATGGCAATGCAAGCTACGAATCGTCTTCAGAAAGCTTTGCGCACTGAGGGCGGCTTGTCGTTCGGAGCGTGGCAGATGCTACCGGGTGCGAATCATGCTAGGCTGATGGCGAGAAGTGGGTATGATTGGATTTGTGTCGATACGGAGCATGGGAATATTGCTGGTATGTTAAGAAGTACTTGGGTTGTTAACTACCGTATGTACGAGTACTGATGGGGGGGAGCAGATTGGCAGATGCACGAGGCTGTTGCGGCGATTGCGGCTACGGGGGTCAGTCCTATTGTGCGAATTGCAGCTAATGAAGGGTGGATGGTGAAGCGTAGGGTCACTTTTCACTACGAGCATGGGGCGCTGGCTGACTCCATAGATAGGAGCGCTGGACTCTGGCGCACATGGCATTATTGTTCCTCTTTTGTATACAGTTGATAATGCTCGGAGACTGGTCGAGTCGGCCAAGTTCCCTCCTGTCGGCCGCAGAGGGTTTGGAAGTCCGTTTGCCATGGGATCGACAGGAAACGTCTCGGGAATCGAGTATCTGCAGCAAGCAAACGATGCCCTGCTTACCATCGTACAGATTGAGACGAAGGAGGCTCTGGAAAATGTGAGACTGATATTTTGTTCTCATTAGACGTCTGAGTGGACGCGGCTAACTGCCAAAATCTAGGTGGAAGAGATTGCAAAGGTTCCTGGGATCGACGTCCTCTTTGTCGGTCCCTGGGATCTCGGAAACAACATCGGCCGTCCTGTCCTCGGCGCCTTCCACGATGACCTGAGCGCCGCAATTGAGCGTATCCGCAAGGCAGCCGTGGACAACGGGAAGAAAGCTGGAATATACTGTGTAGGTGGAGAAGCCGCGAAGAAATATGCGGATCAGGGCTTCCACATGGTACGGTTTCAGCCCTGCTGTCAGCCGTCAATTCTCTTTCGCTGACATAGTATCATCCCAGATCTCCGTCGTTGCTGATGCAGTGGCTCTCCCGAGTTATCTTTCCAATGCGCTGGAGACTGCTCAGGGCGGTAAGAGTGGCGCCTCTGTGCCGACATACTGAATGTGGGCAATTGAGCGGCTCGACAGCTTTTGATGACTGAATTTCCCAATATTTTGGCGCAGATATGGTAGGAACTATTTGGACACCTGATTGACAACTTCTTCGACCTCTTGCTCTGTAAACCTGTGGAATAGCTTCTTCGGGTCGGACGACTCCCCACCAGCCTTTGTCTCCGTCTGGACATGTAGAACGGGAACGTCGAATTCGTAGACATCTTTCCAAGCCTTATTTCCGGGCTCCATGATGTCCACCTCGGAATACTGCACCGGCTTGTGCGCTAGAAACTTGGTCACGTTGTGCTTCGCGGTGTCACAGAGACCGCAGTTCGCACGTGTAAACAGCGTCAGGCGGACGGCTTGGCTGAAGAGAACTCTTGTAGGAAACATCGTCGCAGGAGAGAGCGATTGTAACAATTGACGTCCTCCTTGATGAACACACTATTGGATAGTAAGACTCAACGCCTAGCAGTCACAGATGCGGGGATGTTTGCAGTCTGCGGGATGCTTCTCAGAAAAGTAAATGATGGAATCTTCGAGCTGCCCAAGCTAACCCGATTGGTCAATATTCCAATTGCGCGCTCGCCTCAATATCCAAGAGCAACCAGAAAACCCAGTTCTACAGCCTTCCACCTTCCGCATCTAAAAGCATTGTTGTCCTCTACTTTACCATCCTCGAATTAATCGCGTACATTGGTATCCTGCCATCATGGCGTCAAAGTGCGTGCATAAGGGTTGTGGGAAGGTTTTCACCGACCCGGAGGAGGAATGTGTCTACCATCCTGGCCCGCCAGTTTTCCACGAGGGTCAGAAAGGTAAGGACCTTGGAGCCGGGGAGTCTATTCTATAATTGTGCTGCGAAAGGGTCCAGGTTCACGTCAACGAAGCTTACTGATAGTTGTGGGAATTCACTAGGCTGGAAATGCTGCAAGCCCCGCGTTCTGACATTTGACGAGTTCCTCGCAATTCCGCCATGCACCACAGGCAAGCATTCTATTGTCGACGATACACCTGCAGAGCCCGAGAAGAAAGAAGCTCCCAAGGAAACTTCTCTCCCTGAGCGTCCTGCTGTCAAGCCTACACCTGCCCGTGAAGCAGCATCAACACCGACTCTGTCCGCGGCGGCTCCCACACCGGCACCAGCCCCGGCGGAAGAGGACACTGAGGAGGATGACCCCTCTCTTGAGATTCCTGCAAATGCAACCTGCAGACGAAAAGGCTGTAATGCGACATATGACCCATCAGTGCCAAGAGACGACGAGAAATGCGTGCATCACCCTGGCCAACCGATCTTCCACGAGGGCAGCAAGGGCTGGTCGTGCTGCAAGAGGCGGGTGCTGGAGTTTGATGAGTTCATGAAGATCCAAGGATGCAAGGAGAAGACCAGACACCTCTTTGTTGGCAAGGGAAAGCCCGCTGGTGAAGAGAAGGTTGAGACCGTCAGGTAAGCATCCATTCTACCCGGACCTGGACCTGTGCAGGTCATGAGATGTGCTTCTGCTCGCTAGCAGTAAATCAAGAAATTGGGTCTCTAACAATTTTTGTTTGCCTACCACAGGAATGATTTCTACCAGACAGCTACCTCCGTGATCGCGTCCCTTTTCCTCAAGAAGATCGACAAGGACAAGGCCAAGATCGAATTTTCTAGCCAGAAGGTCGAGTTCGACTTGCCGACCACCGATAACAAGCGTTACAAGGATACCTATAACCTCTTTGCGCCAATTGACCCGGAGAAATCCCAGTACAAGGTCTTGGGGACCAAGCTTGAGTTGACCCTTGTCAAGGCGGACGGCACCAGTTGGCCTGTCTTGCGGAGCGACGACCGATGGACTGGAGAGCGTATTCAGGTCGGTCGCGCTGGTCGGGTATGATAAATATAACGGGTTGTAAATGAATGTACTTCGTGGACCTTATTGCATGACCGGAGATGAGCATGGGAGAGGAGTTCAGGGTTGATTTATATCGGTGTTGGTTGATTGACTAATTCACAGTGCAGGAAAATTAATGGTCCTCGTCCTCTCAGTGTACTTGAAATATATAATAATGGAGTCAAAGTCCGAAACTTATTTGTGTAGACATTTCTCCTATATGAAGGTCTCGGCACTTATCTTACATAAGTCCACTATCCGCGTCAACCTCGAAGATGAGCAATGACCAAATACGGAACATGGCCCTGTAAGCCAGGCTTGACGGGTTGAGATCGACTCTAGGTTAAGAGACGACAGTAGTCTCCGTCGACATCGCTACAAAAAAGAAACCCCTGTCTACATTTTACAACCACTCGACACATCATCATCCGATGAGCCGCACGTGGCATTGTAATAATAGACAGCAAGGGACTGTTACGCCCCCTCCACAGCTAAAGTGCATGGGGATCTTTTCGTGAGAAAAGAAACCCTAACCAAGCCATATGTGGAAAGGGAAAAAGGGAAGCGTACGTCCAGAAGACGTTGCTCTCCGAAGCCGGGAACGGAAGGAAACCCATCGGGCAACTGAATAACCCTCAGCACGCCGCATTTGCGGAGCTCCGGTATTGATTTACATGGTCAATGTAAACCTCTACTGATGATGGAGAAGGAAAAGAAAAGAAGAAGCAAGATTTGGGCGCGGTTAGCGGGATTTTATAGAGGTTGAGCCGGTGGGGCTTGCTTAGCGTCTCTTCGATTCGCTTATGATCGGGGGCCAGAATCGGGTGTCCCGGTCAGGACAGAATGTAGGGTTAGGGTTAGATACGCACGTGATACTATATGGGTCCATCGTCATGCCTTAGGCCTCGTATGATTCCTAAGGTTTGGTGGCAATAATCACATGCAAAAAGGGGAACACCCAAGGGAACAGAACGAAAATCATTCGGAGGGCAATCAGTGGGCAACAATGAGGTATTCAGCCGTGAGAATACCATGGAGTCTATAGCATAGTTAGACTCACCCATGGAGGAGGGCCACGCGTGCCAAAATAACCTTCTGACCGACGTGGACAAACGTCGTGTGCTTTGTGGTGACGACGAACTGATAATCGCCATTGTATGGGGGCCCAGCCGCGGAGGACAAGGGCTTAGCGTCCTTCGGGTCACAGACCATCTCCCCAATCGTTGTCCAGGGGCACGAGACCACTTCTCCATATCTTCCCAACCATATCCCCTCACTGCGATTGCATCAATTGCCGGCCAATTTGTGCTTTCATCTTGCTGATCCTATTCTTTCTCATCATAGACTATTGATGGAGTGTATAAATAATACACTTTTCTTGAAGACTGATCTACAAGGTTAGTACATAGTCCCCAACTCTTTGTCTGCCATACTGGGGGAGTTAGTGCGCGCGAGTTTGCAAACCGGTTCCATTTGGCAGGATCTCTCTTGGCTCATCCTGCACATATTTCCCTGCTTATTCTCAAGGAAAAGTATAAATATCTCCGTGCTAACTTGTACAGAGTAGCCTAGAAACTAGCGTCAAGTCCTTAGAGCCTCTCCAAGACTACTACACCACAAGGACGAACCTCGACTTCCACGATGGGTGCCTACGCAAACACAACGGCAAACACTCCCAGGTATATCGCGCAGTCATACAATCATGCAGACTCGCAAGCATCTGCGCTGAGGCTTGTGCTGACCCTCAACCCGCACTGGGAGGGCCCCGAGAACAAGATCGAGTTCATTCGATTCACAGATGGCATAACTAACACTGTGTGTTTCAGAACCATGGCAAGGGCGGGAGAAATGTACTAACGGTGAATTTAGCTGTTGAAAATCGTGAATCGGAAGCCCGGTTTGACCGAAGAGGAGATAGACAATGAGGCAGTGCTCATGCGTGCGTATGGTAACCACACAGAGATCCTCATAGACCGCGAGAGTAAGCCCAACTCCTTGATAAACTCTCCCTGCCCAATGCGACAATGAGCTGAGTAGACTTCATGATGGATAGGAGAGACCAACTCCCACGCCCTTCTGGCCAGTCGTGGCCTTGCTCCCCCACTTCTGGCGCGCTTCCAGAACGGCCTACTATACAGATTCCTCCGTGGTCAGGTCGCTTCTCCTGCAGACTTGGTGAACCCCGCGGTTTGGCGAGGGGTTGCTAGGCGGTTGGGCCAGTGGCATGCTGTCCTTCCGATTAACGAAACAACCTCGTCTACTTCGATCCAAAACGGATTTCACACCCGGCAGCTAGATATCGATTTACAAGAGCCAGAAACCAAAGCAGATGATATAGTGCAAATTCATCCTCGACAGCCTGGTCCTAACACCTGGACTGTCATGCAAAAATGGATACTGGCTTTGCCAGCCCATACCGAGCAGCAACGCCTCCGAAGAAGTAGCCTGCAGAAGGAGCTGGAAAAAATCGTCGCTGAGCTGGATGATGGAACTGGAATAGGGAAAGGAGGAGTATTTTCACCATCGCCTCTTGGTAGACTCTTACTAACAGACACAGCTGGTCTTCGCCCACTGCGACCTTCTCAGTGCGAATGTGATCATTCTGCCACGTAAGGATGGTACGACCGCACCTAAAGACGGAGTTATGACTACCAGCTTTATCGACTACGAGTATGCCACGCCGTCCCCGGCAGCATTTGATATTGCGAACCACTTCGCGGAGTGGGGTGGCTACGATTGCGACTACAACATGATGCCTACTCGATCTGTTCGCAGAGAATTTCTCAAGGAGTATATCACAGCCTACAGTCAGCACGGAGGAATCTCAGAATCTGCTGTGGATGCAACTGTCGACAAGCTCTTTAACGATGTTGACCGATTCCGTGGCATTCCTGGATTTTACTGGTAAGAATGCTTTGCATTGAACTAGGAGAGAAGACAGTATTTAACCATGAGCGTAGGGGAGTGTGGGCTCTTATTCAAGCGACTATTTCACAGATCGACTTCGACTATGCCTCCTACGCTGAGGTCCGGCTAGGCGAATACTGGGCCTGGAGACGCGAGCTCGACGGGTCTCGTGCCCGCTCAGGCGAAGAGATGCCATTGCGGGAACGCCGCTGGGCCCAGGAATCCTGAGCCTAGCGTTATTACGAGACCTTCTAATTTTCGATCACCATCTGCATCTTGCGGTTTAAGCTTTCATTTGTACATAAATAAGCAGTACTCGTGGTCACTGGGTCCATTCTATCGGTTGTGAGTCACGACACTGAGGATTTCAACAATACTCCTCTTGACAGAAACTATGCGGCACATGGAGTGCTCATACAGCTTCATCAAAATTCGGCAGTGTCACAATGATGAAATTATCAGGGTGAAACGACGAATCGACTCTGTACGGGAAAAGCAAAACGGACGGTAATATAGCGCGGAGTTTGTCTTCAACAACTTACGATACCCGAGTAATTGAGAAAAGGATCATGTGGATACATGAATCGGCTGACACATACCGACATTTCACGTCACTGCTATGCAGGACCACAAAAAATATCGGAATACTGTTCACTTCTTGTCTCACCCCATTGCTATTACAATAAACGCTATAGAATAGGAATAATACAATGTTGGATAATAAATACTCTAGGTTATCGAGCATCTTTCCTTTAAATTAAACCCCTTTCCAAAATACGCTTCTCCCTTTGAGCTACATGCCTCCCTCTTTCGGAGGAATGATCTCAAAGTTTCTGCTGACCGGCCGAACTCTGAATACTCATCGTCCGACCAGGCTAGTAGCGTGCTCTGCAGGGACTGCCTAAGTAGAAATCCGTTGGGGGAAGACCAGTATTTTGACGATTAGTGCATAATAACCATATAACAATCCGTTGGCGATTGTAAGGTATAGGCTTAAAACAATAGTCACTCCATCCTGGAGCGATCAGATCCGGTAGAAGGTGCTAAGAATACCTATACCATCTACTACTTACAGCGCTGTTTGTTTGAACCAGCGAGGCAGGTCCACAAGCTGGAATAGTTATATGGACTGCTTTAATGAATAGTCATTTGTGTATATAAGACTAGTCGCTGATAATAGCTAATCATGACATGTTAATCTAGACTCTGATGATTACCTTCTTCGTGAATGGGCCGGTGTTACTGTGGCTTTGATCTGTATATAGTAGTGGTTGTGCGCCCTGTTAGGGTGTGCTGACTCCGGCGCAGTTGGGGAGCCTCATTCTGCCACAATTGCCATTGACCAAAAATGGAACCAACTTGTAGAGATGCATTTCTGAACTCTAGTTTGAATCCATGTATAATGTCTTGTGGATTCTGCCCTTCCTTATCTAGCCTCTCTAGACGTCAGGGTTTTGTTGAATGTGTATATGACCTCAGGGCTTGTGAGAAGATAAAGCAAACGCCGCGGACGCAGTTAGCTTGTCCTGAACCGCCTTCAAGGGCTAAATTCTATCCAGCATCCTCATCTCCATCGGGCACAATCATGCTTTCTGGAGAAAGTGCTAGCCGCTCTCGAATTACATTAGCAATGTGCTTCCAATCACACATTGCTCCCTGGCCTACGTCACCGCATGCCAAAGCCTTGCTGTTAAAAGATATTAAAACATGTCAATCCTTATTAGTTTTTTAAGTATTATTTACCTTTGAGGCATCAAGACTTCATACCATCCCGAGCCTGCATTGGCACCGTCGACACCGTATGCATCCGTAAGTGTGGAAAGCTGCTGTACTGTGACTGGATCGGTCCACATACAAGTGTTCATCGAGGGTGCGACCAAGATTCTCTTTCCGCTTGCAGGATCGGTCTCCGGCGCGAATCACGTTTGTAAGTAAGGAATCGTAGAGACCGTTCGTAATCTTAGCGAGCAAGTTCGCAGACGTCGGAACGACTGCAAGTAGATGTGCCCAACGTCGTAATTCAACGTGTAGTATCTTTGAACCTCGCACCCATGGTTGGCTCCACTCGTCTTCGTCTTGGTGTACAGAGTCGACATTGGGGAGTAAGGCAAGGGAGGCTATTGTAGGTTGCTCTGGAGATTGACGGGCGAGAAAGCGTGCAGCATTTTTAGTGAGGATAACTCGGATTGACAGATTGGAATACTTGGCAAACGAGGATATCAGAAGTGGAAGCTTAATCTCTGCAACGGAGCCTGCAGCGTCTAGAGTGTCAGTTACCGCCATACCTAGACATATATAAGACGCCAAAGAAAACTCGAAGAAATTGTTCCATCTTAGTTATCTTAGGAATTAAGAGACCAATTCTAGAAGCACTTATTAGTGTAAAAGGGTAAGAACAACTCCCGAAGCTGCTTACCACTGGCGGCAAGGAGAAGATGTTTCTTGCCGTCGTCAAGTGAGCTTGCAATGGTCGCTGCTGGAGATTGTAAAGCAGTTTGGGCCGCGCTGCCTTCGAATATTGTGGCCATACGTGTTTTTGCCGGATGGTCTAGTGGTTGGCAAATATATGGAAGGGAGTTGTGTAGATTTAGGCTGTGGCAGGTCTGCATGCTATATCTACGGCTAGCGGCGGTGGTATCCCAGTAGAAATGGCGAAATCTTTTTTTTGCCGGTATTATTAAGCGGTGAGAAAGTACTTTTGGTAGGGACATCCGTAGAGGATGCGCCTGATGCCCCGTTCCAGCGACCTTGGTAGTACCGAGATTTACGCTGCATTTCTGATAAACAGTCCTTTTTCTGGAAGATCTTCTACAAATCCGTGATTTTGAGGTCAAAGTCCAGCTTCTGGCTGTTTTCTAGGGAGTTTTGCTATTGGGGCGGTATTCGTTATTGTCCTCGCTGGGTCTGACGGTGTATCTAGTATGCCAAACCGAATTGGTCCGCTAGCTTTGTGCGAACTATGTGAAGCAGAATCTCCATTTATCGGCTAGAAGATTGATAATAGATGATTCCCTAGCTAACAAGCAAGTTGTTAAGTTGTGCAGTTAACCATAGTTGACAGCATTGTGGATATACAGAAGGAACGTATCCGTGATTTAGGTTAAGCATGCAGCGAAGATCTCCTAATGACGTGGTAAAAAGCCTCTTTGCTGGAAGGGAGTAGAAATTTGGATTCGTATTCCAACATATCTCTACTAAGTCAATTCTAGCTCGTTATCAGGATAAACTTCACCATTGAAGAGCCTACGGGCAAGTTTACTACCTATTCTTTGATGAATAGATCTTGAGCCCTTGCCATACTGTCTAGGCTTCTTCACTTCCCAAAGACCTTGAGGCGATCCTCAAGTGGCAGGAACGTCTTTTCTGGCAGGTCTCCCACTGGAGAACCGAACACGAGCTGCGCATCGAGCTTCCAAGACGCGGGAACGTTCCATTTTTCTTGAACCTTGCTGTCAATCAAGGGGCTATAATGCTGTAGATTTGCACCGAATCCCTCCGCCTCTAGCGCAAGCCAGACTGAAGCACAGCAGTTAGAAATAATCCTTCATCTCTTATAGAGTGTCATCCCCTTACCAAGATATTGCGACATCGCATTTGACTCCAAGGCGAACGGGTCAAATTTATCCGCATAAAGGGCGAACTGCTTCTTTATCGGGTCCAAGGATTCATAATCAACGAAGAACAACACCTTCCGGATCCAATTAGCAGATCGTTTGCGACATCATAATACAGATATCTTACTGTGCCATAGCCGTTTCGGAAGCCCTCAAGTTTTGGCTTAGTGCTGCTTTCAAACTGGTCCTTTGGTACCACCCCTGAAGCGACAAGGCCTTCCATGATTTCCAGGGCGATGTTCCATAACTCCTCATGCTGCTTCTTCAAGAGCAGAACGACTCGGGTGGTCTGCGTATTGAAGGAGCTAGGTACATGCAGAATTGCATCATTTACGATAGCCTCGATGGCAGAATCAGGAACTGGACTTTCCGGCTTCAGGCCATAGTATGTACGACGCGACTTGACAAGGTCGAAGAGAGTAGCAGTTGCAGGGTTCTTGAATGGTACTTCGGAGCCCATCTTGTTTACTAGAAAGACAATAGTCTAAAAGGCAGTAGGTTCAAAGACAAAGACGATAGTTTCCGATAATGTGAACTTTATTAGTTTCTAATCTCGCTACAAATGAGAGTACAATTGCTCATATTTAAAATCTCCCATTTGTATGTCCTGTAGGTCCATATCTGAAACGGATATGCATATATTTCTAAGCACGGTCCACTCGCTTTCTAAGCCTTTAGACCAAAAGCCCTAGAGTTCCGCACACCCCCACCTTAGTGCGTAGACGGATTTGTCAGGAATAATGCGCAGCGGCAATTAAGCCGCCGATGCAGTGGATGTGTCAGCCTCTCGTAATCTAGCATATGTGAGGGGAAAAGATAAAAAAAGAAAAAAGAAAAACAAAAGAAAAGCGACACTTCAGTCAAAAATATTTCCGACAGAAATGCCATACTAAGTTGGAGGTCCGCAGGAAGGAAAGTGCGTTCAAGTTTTGACTTTTTGTAGTGACTAAATAAAATCTAAGCTTCCCGCAACTTGCAGTCGCAGCTTTGGGGCCATATAGACGGACTGGCGGCACAATGATATCTTTCTTTCGTCGGTTCCACGGACTCTGAACCTTGCTATACAAAGTAGTCCCTTATGAGAGAAGTGGAACCTTACTACGTATTGGGTGTCAGCGGCTAAAGTTTACCTGCATAGATAACTGTCAAATGCCGCTTTCATCTAGATCTTGATTACCGTTGAATCTGCTAGATCACATGGTACGTACTTATTAAGGTGGTACAATGCTATATATGGTGTAATGCAAATTAAAAAGCTAATTACATAGTCTGATATAGAAGCGACAATTGAAAAGGTTAAAAAAAGGAAGAAAAAAAAAGGAAAATAGGGAGAGAGCGAAAAGAGAATTAAGGCATAGGTAATACCTTTTCAATTCGCTGCAATCGCCGACTGAGCTCTAGAGATCAAGAAATCTTTTCCCTTAATCATCTTAACGAATGAGCTCCAAGGGACCCAGCCAAAGATTTGTCCCGTCCCACCGGATGAGCCAACAGGAACTAGCATCATAATGCTGTTCCCCTGGTCGTAGGTGCGCCTTTTGGCTTTCCCAGTGATCTCAGCCTTCAAATTTGCAGCCACGACTGCCGCTTGTTCTCCTGCTTTGAAAGAAAGTTTCATGGAATGGTTTGTAATATCTCCTGCTGCGAATATCGGCAGCTTCGAACCATTTTTGGCTTGTACCCGCAGCTCCTTATCCACTGTGACCCAACCCCGTGAATCTAGGAATTCTTGAGGGATGAAGCTGTTATTTGGAACAACTCCCACTGTAGGAATGTAGATGTCTGCATCTAACGACTGTCCATTGTCTAAAGCCACTGTCCATGTCGAGCCGTCTGCCGATCGAGAGGCTCCAGTAACCTTCCGAGATTTGATTATTTCCACCTTGTTCTGTTTGAGTTGGCGTTCGGCAACCTCACTGGCGCGAGGCTTTAGCGGCTGGAGGACTCTATCTGTCGCAGACACGAGGGTGATTTGAACTTCTACTCCACGCTCTCTAGCAGCTTCCGCGATCTCCCCTGCTGTCTCGACTCCAATGGGCCCGGCACCAGCAATAATAATCTTGGTTGCTTGACTGATTTTTTGTTGTGCCTCTTCAATAAGGGTTTGCACATCATCGAACTTGGGGGGCTTGAACGGAATAAGTATGCCATTATCGTCTGTCATGGAATGGGTTGTGCTTCCAGAAGCAATGACGAGATAGTCGAATGAGATTATCCTCTCATTATTCACGGTCACAGTCTTTGCATCCACACTAATTGATGTTGCGGAACCAAGGACGAATTCGAACGCATCCCTTGAATAATTGAACTCTTTTTCAATCGAAAGAAGGTATTGCTCGGGGCGGAAAGCTTTTGGTTTCGCCAAAATGCGCGGCGCTGCGATCGCGAAGTAGAACTTTGAGGATGGATTGATCAATATCACTTTGACGGAGGGAACATCTTTCAACAATGCGTGCGCAATGGGGATGCCAGCAAACGAAGCACCGATGATTACGACAGTCTTGGAAACCATGGTTGCCGTGGATGAAAAGAAACAGTGGGACAATTTCAAATAAACATGCCAGAGGACAAGGAAATTGTCATGGACAAAGGGAAAATTGAGATAGTGTACGAATACTAAACAAAGTTCTGCATGTGATCTCTGCAGCAGTTGGCTTAATTGCAGGATATGTAATATATTCTCCACAATAAACCGATCCTCGCTTCGTCCTCTTAATGTCACAGGCGTCAGGGGAGCAGGCTGCTGAAAAAGTAATATGTCGTAATCAGGAAAAGAGCTGCTTAATAATCATTTAGTAACCTCTGTGACAATTAATAATACGTAGACGATAATTTTAGTGGACACCATATGAGGCTAATTGCAATTGGGGGCGTTGGCTAGAATTCAACTTCACATTGGATTGTAAAGCCCTAAAAATTTCTAGATACCCTGTGGACGTACTTTGGTAGGAGCTAGCGGAGAATACGCCGCCCTACCAATCACAAAAGAAATAGCAGCCAAGGAAAGTTATCGTGCTTAGGAATAGAGCACCTATTTAGGTTAGGCCAGGATAAGCGTCGGAACGCCACCCGACTCACACCTGATGCATTATTGTAGTATATTACCCATCTCATTCATTGGTATCAAAGGCACCTCCAGTCCGCTATCTGCGAGGGGGAGCACATCAGTCGCAATCCGTCCCTTGCAGCACGTCACCAATAACCTTATGATTGCGCTAAATGTGGTTCTAGTTGCAATAGTTTATTACCTTGTCAGCTAAACATACGGAGTATTCTGGTTGGTAATGCACTATATTTGCTAATTTCTAAGCAGCGCTCAATCAATATAGAGTTCATTAGTCAATATTAGCCGCGGCTTTAAACCGTTCTTCCTCACTCAGTATACTAAACGACTGCTAACATTCAATGTTAGTCGTCCGCTATATGCATAATCTGCACTTCCAAACTCCTTCGATCTTTTAGAGTTTTAAAATGAGACTCGCGAGCCTATGTTATCATCATTTTCTCTCTGGTCGACCGACTCTTGCTAGAAACAGAGAAAGTTTTTCTTTGACTTCTATGTGAACAAACCCTATCACCTTCGAAATCATTCCAGCATGGCTACCGCAAGGGCTATTAAACAGATCTTCACCTCGAGAGAAGTATCAGAAGGAGCAAACATGCTCGTCCGACGAGTCATGCCTACAGCCAAGTTGCGTGACTTGACACCATTCGTGATGCTTGATCATTTTGCGAGTCCAGCCAACAGTGCTGGGTCTGTCCCTGATCATCCGCACCGTGGTCAAGAGATCATATCTTACATAATGTCCGGAGCCGTCGATCATGAAGACTTTCTAGGACATCAGGATACACTCGGTCCAGGCGATATACAAATTATGACTTGCGGTCGTGGCATTATGCATGCAGAGCAGCCACGCAGAGCCGACCTGAAACGAGATCCACCTGATAGTATTATAGAAGGTGTCCAGCTCTGGATCGATCTGCCTCGCAGTCTCAAATACAACGCACCTCGATATCGGAATATAAGGGCTAAAGACATCCCAGTCCTCATGCTCGATGAGAATCGCGTGACAGTAAAAGTGATCGCGGGGGAGTCATACGGGGCAAGGGCCGCAGAAGATCTCACTTGTACTCCAATATGGTACTTCGATATTTCGATCAGGCCAGGGGGACGAATCAAGCAAATAATGCCAAGGGAATGGAACGTGTTCCTGTATGTGTTACATGGGGAGGCTTCTATCAATGGAGC
Source organism: Paecilomyces niveus (assembly GCA_003116535.1). Taxonomy (NCBI): domain Eukaryota; kingdom Fungi; phylum Ascomycota; class Eurotiomycetes; order Eurotiales; family Thermoascaceae; genus Paecilomyces; species Paecilomyces niveus. The sequence continues at coordinate 140,856 of QEIL01000036.1, forward strand.
ATCAACTATCGGCCAGTTCCAGGTTGCGGTGTTTGGAAGAGAAGGTGATTATGTTGAAATACATGTGCCGGAGACTGCAGCGGCGGAGACAAGACTGGTCTTGTTTGGAGGAATGCCACTAGATCAGAAGATCGTCCATTACGGCCCATTTGTCGTCTTAGATGAAGATGAAGCTCATCAAGCTATGATGGACTTCCGGCTTGGGAGGAATGGATTTGAGAGAGCGTTAACTTGGGAGAGTAACATTTCGAAGAGAATTGGTTACTGAAGGTTTTGTATTTGCCAGGCGCTCTCTAGATGCCAGCATTGAAGAATAAAAGATGCGAGCTTTTTTGATGTTGATAATAGATTCACACTTCTTGCTGTCTCAAAAGGTCAAAGCCATGTGTATACACACACTTAGTGGCAACAATGCAATCAATGGCAACTGCCGCATTAACTGAGCAGAAGCAAACACCGGAACTATCCATATATACGAATTGAATTCTCCCTCTTCACTAGATACTCTTCTTCTTCTCTTCTAACCAAAAGAGCAGTCTGAGTAGAAAACTACAAAAGCAATGGGCCTGTACCGGCGGCAATATCCTCCCACATTTCCGGTCATGACGATTCTTGAATCGGAAGAGGAGCTCCCTCCAAGGCGAGACTTTTACTATGTCTTCGGTTAGTACTGGTCCACTCCCCAGTGCTTCATAATAAGCCATTAACCATACCATGCAGGCGGTCCCGGCGCCGGTAAGGGCACAATCTGTGCTCAACTGGCGCAAGATCTCGGGCTCTTACACGTCTCCGTCGGCGACCTCCTGCAACGTGACCCATCTTTGGATGACATGAGAGATGCAACGCGAGATGGAAAGCAGATGCCGAACTATATGGTCGCAAACGCACTTGGGAAAGAGCTATATAGAACGCATGAGCCGGTCCTCCTGGACGGATTCCCTCTCAGTCAGGACCAAATGATGATGTTTCAGCACGATGTAAGTCCCTTGCTTGCACTTATCCTTTGTCCCTCATTTGTGTTTGTGAGGCTTTCCAAGCAAAGGAGATGCTAACGATATGTCTTTTTAGTTCTGCCCACCCAAATATGGCTTGTACTTTTCTTGCAGCCGCGAGACGATGGAACGGCGTGTTCTTGATCGTGCCCAGACTTCAAATCGAGTCGATGACAACATAGAGACTTTCCGCAAGCGATACACCCGGTTTGAGGCGGAGACTATGACATGTATCAACACGCTGAGCTGGATGGATAGACTGGTTGAGGTAAACATCCTGAAACATGCATTCTTGCTATACTTGTGTATGCATCTTGAGATATGAGGATACTGAAATAAGTGATTAGTTCGATTGCGATGGCGACCTAGACGAAATCTATGAGGATATCAAGAGTAAGGTTCAGGTACTGTTTTCTGTTCATGAAAAGACTGGTTTATCTGGGGTCTAACGTGTGCTGCAGCAACTCATGAACTGGGATGGACAAGGGCTTATCTCTTTCACGTAGTCGTAGTTACAAATGTACTTTACTCTTGTACAATAGCTAAAAGATATGCGCAGCGAGCCTCGCCCTTTCCTAAAATTTAGCCACAATACCATATAAAGCAGTAGCCGCTAAGCTACTATGAGCTGGCCCCTATTATAGGAGGTGTAGGTAACACTCGGTAGTCGGAATAGAGGTCCTATGAGCTATTTTGTTAGACCCTTCAACTTAGTAGTAAAGTAGGATATATCTTGGCTGGCCGGCAGTCATTAGTCGCATTCCCTAAGAGTCGATAGCCTTGGCTTTCCCTTTTGGCGGAGTGATATTGACAATATATCGAGTACACATTACACAGAGCGGCAAGAAAGTGAGTGACTTCTAGAAACAAATACTGGCCCACTGCACTAATTATATTTTTTGGCGCCAGGAGATTACCTGCATAGGTGACCTGTCATATCGCCGTTTACGGCAGATTTTTTGGGTACTATAGAATCTACTAGATCACTAGGATCTAGCTTCTTTGTTTGATTAGGGGTTAAATATGGGTTCAACCCCCCCTTAGATCTAGTCTTCAAGCAAGAAAGCTTGACTGATAGCTAGTAGTTCATCCAGCACTTCAGATAGTCAATATAGCTGCTATGCTTCCGTGCCCTAGGATTCGACATATTTACCTATACCACTTCGCACCACATACCGTGGCAAGTGGATGCCGGGTGGCTTCTCTATGCCCCACCGCTTGCCGAAGCTTGTTAGCATCGAGTGGCACCAATCGAAGGCCTTGAATTCTATCCGTATTCAGAGGGAGTCACATCTTGCGGAGAACCCTTACCATAGATTTCATTCAACCAGCTTTACAGGCCTCTGAACTATTTGAAGAATTTGAATCAGCTTCCATTCAATCTCTCCTTCCACTGATTCAACACTATCAGTAGCGATTATTGAATATAAAATTCATATGCCCTACTAGCTAGTATAACAAGGAGGTCTTGCTTGTTCTATCCCGCTTTTCTACACTCCTTGAAAAATCGCTTTGGGTTACTATTGCCACTCCAGAGCATCATCGCTGGAGCTGGACTGTATTCAAGCCGCTAGCAGTGGATAGGTCGATGATTGTCGCTCTTTGGCGTCATCGCCGAGAGGAACAACTCGGCACTGAGCAGAAGATTAAAGATGTCCTCGATCTTCACGTCAGTGGTCACAGTCTGTGTCTTAATATCCATGTAACCCAATCATCAGTTCGTCAGCTCTCATCTGCGCTGCCAAGGAAATCGATGGGAACTGTGGCCGCAGCGGCAATGTGTACAGATCGTATTCAAGGGACTTAGTCTGCGGTATTCGTGTCACGTATCTGGTCCTTGGTAGAGACATAGGCACGCCATTTGGGATTAATAATGTACACCGGAATGCTAAGAAGAAAAATTGCACCAAAGATTCCAGCAAGGACGCCGAACGCCCATTCGTATCCGTGCCGTTCGACCATTGGGTTTAGTCCATAGGTAATACCGAAAGACACGACGTTCTTGGTGCCAACGACGACAACCAGTGCAGGACCTGGATGTTTTGGCGCTGCCTCGGATGCGAAGGTGGTGGAGGTTATGATGATAGCCGTGAAGGAGTACTGAAATATCGTCCATCCGATATATGGCCCCCACCAAGTTGAGTTCCCGCTCGCGGTAAATCCGTAGAGGAGCAACATGGCGACGCCAATGACAGCTGGAGGCAGCAAGGTGAGGAGGTGATCTTCCGGTTTGTGTACACCACGGTTGCGACGAGCGAGCCAAATTATGAATGGGCCACCTATAAAACTGGAATAGAGCATGCCTAGGATGGCGCCAATTATACCACCGATGTTGATTAGGCCAATATCTCGTTGATCCCACCTGTAACTCTGCATCAACACTGCGCTATAAGTAAGTGACATACCAACGGCACATCCGAGGGCCATGGAGGACGTTAGAACAACGTAGAAAATGCCAGGAGAACTCAAGCTCTGCAGCATGTGTAACCAAGTCAAAAGAATGATGCGGCCTGGCTTTGGCCGCATAGGGGACCAGGGACGGATCCACTGAAGATAGGTCTTCCGGACACTGACACCAGGGCCATTGATAACGGGCAGAGATAGATTTTCTTCCCCCACACGAGCGAGATAATCTTGTGCTTCAGAGTCAGAAATAATTCGAGTGGCCCCAAACTCGTCGGTGAATACAAATTGCCCATCTAAACTCGCAGCTGGTCGCGTAAACTGAGTTTCAAAAGCAAGGAAGTAAGCAATGACGAGCCCGACGGCAATGGTAATAACGAAGACCCAATAATACCATCGCCAACAAAGATCATCATTTAAGTAGGAGGAGGTCAGATTGATAGTAGAGCTTAAAGCATTTTGGACCATCCAGTAAAGGCCGAAGATCCAGGCGCGTTCGTGAAGGAACGTCACCTCGGTAAGCATGAGCGGGAGAAGAGATTCGGAAGCTCCTGTTGAAAGGCCCTGAACAATTCGAGCTGCAAGATGACCATCATAACTGTTCTGAGTAGCCGCAGCAATAGTGGCTGCAAGGAGGATAATCATGGAGATGAGAAAGGCCGGACGGCGACCAAACGCCAGTGACAAGGGCAGGATAATATAGTTGCCTAGTGTCCTTTGTATTAGTCAATCAGTCTCTTCGCTGATGCATTCTACGAGCCACATCAACTTCGCTTCCTACTTACCCAGGCCTATGCATAAAGTCGGTAACGTGACCAGGAAAGTGACCTGTTCAGAGGTATACCCTTGGGGGGTATACATTTCGAACATGACGTTAAGAATGGCGCCGAGCCCACTGGCAAGTGAAAGACCCATGATAGAAAACCAGCAGCAACAGAAGACGACACCGTACTTTTTCCAGGGTCTGAAGTTGAGGGGATCGTTGGGATCGGAAGACGGCACTGGGATTTTACGCACCTCCCCAGCCTTGTTGACAAGAAGTGCGTTCCCCTCAATGTGACCCATGGCATGATCCCCGGCTTGAATGTGTTTCGCTTCTTCGACATGCTCCATCCCAATACCGATCTTGTCGACTTCGGCCACGGGCCGAGCAGGGCTCAAGGGTTCCATGGTAAGAGTATCACTGATTGTGAGTCTGGCTTCAATGTGCTTCAGTACTATTTGCTTTTCCTGATAACAGAACGTGAGAGAGCTGGAACTTGAAGTCGGCTGGAGTAGCTATATTAAATATTTAAGTGATTCAAACTCCTACGTCCCACACATAAGGAACAATGCCTTTCATTGGTGCCCGGAGACTAAATATAAGTCTAAACTCCCGAATATACTTTGTTTCCCCCACCTTCCGAGCAGGCCCGTCACCCCTGCAGGAATTCAGACTGGTATCGGTGTGGTTCGGCTGAAAGGATCGGTTGGGCCAAGAGCATCTATCAATTGGAGGTAGACAGACATGAGGATAACCTCATATCTCAATCTCTACTTTATTGTGCTTCAGGAACTTCTTGTACGAACTATCGCATTTTGGATGGATTTCGACGATTCATAGTGTAGTCCAGGAGGAACAAACAAACCCCACCAAAAAAGGGTAGGCTGCGAGGGAGACATTCCGGCATTTGTTGTTTATTATGTACTTTCGTACGACAAGCTATAATCACTATGTAAGTCTTACAAGTACATAGTAGCATAGAGTTTCCCATGCTTATCAGTGGATACATTTCTACAGTCAACGCTGCGTCCTCCCACTACGCACCTCACTGACGTAGTCCCTGATATATCCAGAACACCTGTAGTTCCTATTGGGCCCTGTGCGCTCACATATAACTTGCTCTTGTCCTCTGAGACATTCCAACTCGCCTTGATATTCCCAAACGGTGTTGGAACCACACCTTGGCAGCTTGTCAGGTTGAAGCTGTCTACCAAGGGCCTGAATCTCCACAGCTTGAATCCAGGTTCCATAGCTGTAACACCAAGAACATAGTCAGTTAACAAATACGTCGGCGCTGTACCCCACTCATGTGCATGCGCCGTATAGAAATCGATGCCTGGCGAGCCATCTGAATATAAGTACTCCCATGTTGTTCCCGTGTAGTACTCGTTTTGAGTGATCATCAAAGACCAGAAATCGTCAAGTAGAAATTTTGCAATGTCGAGACACGGGATTCCGAATCTCATGTTAGCAATAAAGAGAGACTCCAGGAAAAAGCCGTTCGTGTTGGGACTGAGCTGTGTTCTGTTGCTGTTTTGCACTGAATTTGCATCTTTAAATGCCGGCCCGAGACGGAGGGTATCGTTGATAAGTGAGATTGATGACATAGCCTGAGTCAGGTTGGCAATACCGGCCCGTATTACTAGGGCTGTTGATAACAAGGAGTAGTTCCCAGGCGCGTCAATTGCGAGGGAATACGTTCCAAGACTTGGATTCCAAAGAAGGTCATTGATTTGCTGGCTTAGTCCCATGGCTGTGTTGTTCCACGAACTTGCCGCGATGGGATCGCCTATCGCTTCAGCAATAGGGACAAGGCCCTGAAGTCCAATGGCCAGAAGAGAACTCGACACAGTACCGTTATCAATAGCGAAGATTCCAGGCGAATTGACAACTAGACCAGAATATGGATCGATTCTTCTCCTCAGAGCCTCGACCAACATATTGATTTGGGTCCAGTATTTCTGCATGATAGCTAGGTCACTGTGAAGTTTGTAGTAGTCTCCGAGTTGAACCAGAAAGAACATCATCCAGTCGATAAGCCCATACAAATTTCTATAATATTCCTTATACGCAGGCGAAGCACCCATCTGCGCGTTGACAGCAAAGAGGCCAACGTCTTTCCCCGTTGTTTTCTGCCATGAGAATACATGGTCGATTGATCCAGTTATGAAGTCCAGCCGGTGAGTAGAGGCAGCGATAGTTCGTAACGCATGAGTAAGATCATCACCGATCCACACCAGTCTGTCTCTCTTTGCTCCATCACTGCAGAATGATGGGAAATTTGAGTGAACACCGTACTCCACAAGAGTCTCATTCGATGTGAGATCATTTTTATAGAGCAGCGAGCCATTCTCTCCGATCACCGAGATATTCGTAACGTACGCGATCTGGTCCTGGAATGGTCCAAATCCCCAGGTTCCATCTGTAACTGCCTGTTCGTCACCATATAGAGCGGGCCAAGCTCGAGCATCATCGTATGAAATCAAGGCTACCTCTGTTTCATTAATGCTGATCTTGTATCCATTAGGCGTGATTGCTGTTTGTATCTCGTGCCATTCATTTTCAGCAATCCTAAATGGGAGTGCGTAATGATGTACCGGTCCACTGGTCAGAGTCGACTGGTTGATGAATCCATAGCCATAGCCAATAACGAGAGTACTAGGAGGCATCAAGGTCCTGTTGGTGTTGACCAACCTCGTAGAGTCTGGATATTCGCTTGTTAATACAAACAGCGGCCCGTACGGATCTGAGTGAGCAGCAGCCACTCTCCAGCCCGTTCCACCACGAATAATCTTCGAGAGGAACTTCATCGTATAATTCCCGAATTGAATACCTTTGACAAATTGTGCAGTCTGCTGGCCGCGGATCAGAGCGCCGTCTTTCGTTATCTCCCAAGTTGATGACTGTGACCCTGCCTCAAGGCACAAAGACTGCACACATCGACCACCGAGTGCCCAGATTTCGTTATGCATCTCGTTTGAGGATTTAAAATGCCCAGCCCATTCGTCAACTGCTAGTTTCGGGACAGTGGCTCGGATCCCAGCTACACGGATAGTGATGCTTGCATTAGTAAGGAGGGTCACCGATTGCCAGCGCATACCACCTTGCAGGAAAAAGGACTGGATTTTCCCAGGCTTGTTCGTGCTAAAGGTTTCGACCCTGTACGTGTTGGCGAGCGCAACGGCAAAGAGGAAAGGACCGTCTCCCTGAGGTTGGTTTAGTCCATTCCATTGTTCGGAGTACTTGAATTCCAGCTGCGCATCTCCGTTGCAAGAATCGATATCTATATAAGGGAACCCTCCGGATTCAGTGCCATAGTCGAGTGTAAGAACTGGTTGCGCAGCAGACAATTGAAGTCTGTCACCTATCTTGTATGTGCTAAGATTATTTATTCGTGGCTTCGTATCTATCGAATACGCAATTGGATGGAATGTTCCATAGTCCTGACGGACGCTGTGCCCGAAAACCAACCATGGTAAGAGCAGGGCATGAAATATATAGTCACGTTTAGTAGGATACATGGTTTTTAACTGAACTTGTGTGATCAACATCGTGGGCACGATGCTTACGAGCTTTTCTCGTAATTTATATACTTGTTGACCCTTGCTCTCATTTCTCCATCCCGAATGACGCCTTGCCGAACCGAACGCCGAAGACTAAGAAGCATGTTGCCAAGACTGTGGGTTAAATTGCGGGGTTGGAATTGTGGGGTTGAGCTAAATGAATTTCAGGCTGTTCATCTATCTTCGATGCATATTACTGCCCCCATTGTGGCGGATATGCGGTATGCGGACCCCTGTGCAAGGACTCCACATGCTGCTATTAGATGCGGGGGAGTAATCCGGAGTAGCTAAACTGCGGAATGTGGAGGCATCGGTAATGACACCATCTTTTTTAGGTCCAGAAGGGCTAATAAAAAGTACCAATCATGAGAAACATCCACAGGTTATCTTTACGTATTGACATGTGAAATATGTACTTGAGTATTCTCAAAAGTCTCTCAGCTGGCCCGGAACTCGTTTCCTCGTCAAATCTTCTGAACAGCAGATGTGCACGTAAAAATTACATAGATAGGTACGAACAAAACACCGACGCTTGATTTAATCTAGCCACGGTAAAATATTAAAACCTTAGGAAGTATTAGTTGTCAACAGGGTCCATATCACTCTATTCTATCAACTTTCTTTTACTATTGGCTTATACTGCTGTTCTACATAGAGAATTGTAACGATTGAAGTCAAATGGAAAAGACGAGCGGCGCCCCATATCTGAAGGCGTAATAACAGCCTACACCTAGGACGGATAGACATGTAGAGAGAAGCAATATGCCGCCAGTCACAATGCCTTGATTGAAGAAGCCGCTGCCGCTGGCCTTTTTTACTCGCTGGTATGCATGTGATTTCGCACATGCCTCTAGATCTAGCCGCTTGATCTCGATTCGGGATTCCTCATATAGAACCTTTTTTAGAATCTTATCATCTCTAGATAGAGAAACGAATTGAGGTTTGGGCAAGGTGAAGAGAGAGTTATCATATGGTCTCCAATGTTTTGAGTCGAACGAAGCGCTAGCAGTTGCCATGGGGAAAACTGAAGCAATGATTAGCGGTAATTAGCGCTGATAAGCTTTGCGGGATCAAGAAAGGCATACAAAGTAAGGTAAGGGGGATATGATTGACAAATGCTGCAGATGCATCCACGAACTGGCAGATGTATTTCGCAGCTCTTGCGTTGGCAAATACATTTACTGCTCCTAAGCGGCCGTGTCTAAGCCGGCATAAAATCAGCGGTTATTCAACCAGAAGTTAAAAGTCATGAAATGAAAAACGATTTACCTTCTTGCTAGATCAATGGAATCGTCCATACTTGTTAGTGGTGAACGGATACACAAGCATCTTGTATCTTCTGTTGCAATATCGGGTGGTTTCTGCAAGAAAGAGTTAACCCCCTAGCTTGAATCTCTTCAACTTATATGAGTATTCAGTACCTATCTTGAACGTCTAGTACCATTCCAGTAGGACCAGATGAAATGATGCTTGAACCGCTTCCCTTGGTCACTTTATTGAAGAGGTCCGTGGTTGCTGCTTTTCTAAAGTGTTGCACTTGGCCGATCCCTGAGGTATATCGAACGGCGTGATGTACAACCGCCGCGAGGAACTCCTTCTTCACCCACTCATTGACAAGAACCATGTCGGGCGCATAAGGCGACTTGCCTCCTAAGGCGAATCTTGCGGTAACAACGGCCTTTTCTGCGGCCTGGAGATCGGAATCTCGCTCAACAATGGCGATTGCTCGAGCTTCTACAACGGAGACCAGGTTATGGGAGGGCTGGGTGTTAAGTGAGCCTCTTTGAAGGACTTGGACATTTCGGTGGCGAATATCAGAGTCTTTTATATCATCGAAGATAATGCAGAAGATATCGTCGTCTAAAGCTTCCTCAATCAGACCCAAAACTAGTCGGGGTGTTTCCAACATGGAGTGATCCGCCTGATAAAGTTAGTTAGGTCATATATACTTCCAGTGAGGGTTCTGACCTGGACAACTACACAGTTTCCGCCGGCTAGTGCGGGAACTAGGGTAGAGAGGAGACAGAGGAAAAAGGCATGAGTAGCTGGCTGGATAGAGACAATACCAACAGCCTCCCTAGAATCTGGCGCGTTCTTGCCATTCGCAATAGCATATTCTCTGCGTAGGTCGCGATCAGGACCAGTGGTGGTATACGAGTCCGCAAGATGACCCATCGCAAGCCAATACTCAGATTTGACATCAATCTCCGGAGCTCCCGTGTCTTTAGCAATCGCGTTCTGAATACTCATGGAATTCTTGGAGAGTGTATCGTGTAGCTTGCCGAGCTGGACTTTACGGAAGATAGGATTTAGGCATCTACAGTCTACTGCGGCAGACCTGATGCTGCTGTATTTGTTGGGCATGGTAGTTGGACAATGAAACCAGTTTGATAAACGATAGACTGTATCAGGACAAGGGAACAAGACATAGGGAATCTGGACCGAGACGTCAATTCACTTGAGTATAAGGTACTAAATCCATTGAACTCCACATCAAATGATTGAAGAAGCGAAGGGAACGAAGAGAACTTTCCGTAGGATTGATTTCTAGGTAAAGTCGCTATCCTGTCGACGAACCTCCACTTCCCGAAACCACCGCACAAGTCCCGACAAGGCTGGCGTAAGCAGGCCTGAGATGGATGAACGTATATTGATCGTTACGCGAGATGGCAGGATCGTCTTATTCCGATGTGCGTTGTCTCTAGGCTTCCTCGTCCCCCTGCTTCCTAGGAAAAATTGCCGTCGACAATCAACGTATTCACTATCTCCATGTCCTCAACTACCACCACCGCCGGCAGAGGCCCTCAGACACTCACGCGACAGGAGACGCTAAGGGACTATGAAACCTATCACTCTAGAGTTCTCTCTTCGTCTGGTGAGATGGAAGCACCGCTCGACAATGTACCATCCCTACGTCGGCCAGAATGGGTCACCAATTATCGGCGCGTTCCTCCTTTTAGACCTATCAATCGTGACAGGGACCAGAGAGAAGTTCGAGTTTATCAAAATAACATCGAGCGAATATTTATAACGACAATGTTCACTGGCGTCTTGATCAATGTGGTAAGCTAGACGAATTCTGTCAATCAAGAATTTTATGTGCCCCAAATTGAAGTGTTGAGCTGACCAAAATGCTTGAAATTAGACAGCGGCAAAGGCCTGGCGAAGGTCATTTGGGAGACTTAACGATAGTATCTTCAAATATCGTGTGGGAGAGGAAGCATGAATAGAGACGAGTATTAGCAGCTCGAATTACCGATGTCACTGGAAGTCCATTCGATTAACCCATTCTCAACGCAAACTATAAACTACATTGCTCAGGGACCGGTTGTGGATACTAGAATACTCTATATAAATCATTGCAACTGCTTACTCGATCTTCCTCTCTATTTTATGCGTAAATACTTTATCTGTTGGCAGGCTGAAGCAGCCTGATGCTTGGATTCTCGAGCAAGCCTAGGTTATTTATCTCTGTGGGTGGAGCTCTCGCTTAGACAGGCATAGGAGAAACTCACCAGGAGGTCCCTATGATTAGGGAGTCTCCGAAATTATCTTATGAAGAGAGTCTGACTCCATGCATGCCTCCGTAGTCCTCCATCACCTCCTTTCCCCCGAACGAAAAACGCTCTGCTGGTTGCAGTACATATAGCATCCTCGCCCATTTCATTTCGCTCGTGTTATGCCACGCATGCACCGTAGCGCGCTGAATGCATATGTCCCCACGTTTCATGGCTTTTGTAACACCGGAGTCAAGGATCAGTTCGACATTTCCCTCGATCACGATTCCATAGTCTAGGCTTATAGTCCGATGCATGGGCGACGTCAAGCCCGGGGGAATGTCAACATAGCGGAGAACGGTGCCGGTCGACACAGTGAGGCCAGGCGGCTCCTTCAGAAAGTCTTTGTACACGGACAAGTCTGCGTCATCTTGGAGTTGGACGGGGAATTTTGCTGTGACATAGCATTGTGCGAATGCGGCGTCGCCCAGTTTAAGTTCGTAGAAGGGGGCGTCCGTTGGAATGGACGTATCAATGACGGCGCGGCCTTGCTCATCGTGGGTCGTGATAAAGCGCTTAGGGATGCTTAGCTTTCCTTGGAGTGCCATTGTGCGTTGTGGAGTGGCAATTTTAGTTGTTGAAAAGGTTGTGGGATCGCACATTAACGATTTTTTTTCTCTTTTCATGCTATATTTTGCCTGACTTCTTAAAATGAACGCTGAGTGCGGGCGAGCTGGAGAATCAGGAAAGTGGGTTGCTTCGGACGAAAGTGGAGGGACGATGGACTGTGGAGGTCCCGGCCCATAGACATAGTGTATAGAGATACTGGTGTCCGACGAGTCGGATGCTAATGGGTCAAGTGTTGCCCTGGCTGTAGCATTGTAGCTGTAACCCCGCATCAATATCCATATAGAGAGTTAGAAATAGATCAAACTCACGATTGCTCTCTAGTAATAAGCCTTCCTTGGGGACAACGAATATAAGCTCTGTATGTATGGAACATGGCCTCAACACATTACGCCCATCATTTCTCGGAGCGCAATATACCTTTTGGTATTGCCTCATCCAAGGCCCATCCTGATCCTCAGGCAGTCACTCGACTCTGGAATCGGGTGCTGTTTCTCAACGACCTCGCCCGCCAAGGTCTTTTCGATGGCGTGCAAGGACTCACGAAGGCTGTCTTCGAGAGGCCCACTCTGAATGACTTTGCTGCTCTTCCAAATACAGTGCATCGACATATTCGAAATATCATCCAGGCAGCTCTCCAAGAGAACGGTTTCGAGTTTTCGCAATTCCCGGCAGGGAGTGTGGAGGACATAAGCCAAGTGACTCAGCATCTCCCTGTTCAAATTGGAGATTTTGTGGGTATGCTCCATGTATTCCCTCTCATTCGTTCTTCCTTTCTGAAATATCCTTGAAGTGTGCGAGCTATGCTAACTTGTATCCAGATTTTTCTTGCTCCCTAGAACACGTCAAAAATGCGGGTCGAATCGTTGTCAATGATGAGCGCCCTCCACCAGCTTTCTTTCACTTACCTATCGGTTACCAAGGACGTGCTAGCTCTATCGTCATTTCAAACACGGAAATAGAGCGTCCAATAGGCCAATATTACGACCGACGCTTAGACGCAACGGAGAATAAGTCCCGATTAAAACCAATTATTTTTGGGGCATCGAGGCAGGTGGACTACGAATTAGAACTCGCTGCAGTCATAGGAAAGCCTTTGCCTATGCGCCAGCGGCTAGATGCTATAAATGCAGATGAACACATCTTTGGATTTGTCATTCTCAATGATTGGAGCGGTAAGGAGACACCTAGTGATCCTCCCACTCAACCAAGAAGTTGAAACGTTACAAAGCGCTAACGTTCTCTTCTCAGCTCGGGACATACAAGGTCTCGAGATGGTGCCACTAGGTCCTCTGATCGGCAAAAACTTCGGTAGTACCATTTCACCTTGGATTGTCACACTCGATGCTCTCGATGCTTTCAGTGTACAGAGTCAAAAACCTTCAGTGGACCTACCGAAATACTTACAAGACCCAGAATACCGCACTTATGACAGTAAAATGCAAGTTGAGATCTTGTCTGGATCAAGATCTACTATTGTGGGAAGTAGCTCCGTCCAGACATTATACTGGACACCGCGACAGATGGTCGCCCATGTTGCAAGTGGCGGTAGCGCCCTGAGAACTGGGGATTTAATATCGACAGGAACAGTTACCGGCACAGGGCCAGATAATCGTGGTTGCTTACTAGAAGTTACTGAAGGTGGAGACGTTCCACTTAAGCTTGTCGATGGATCTGAAAGAAATTGGCTTCATGATGGGGATGTCGTGAGAATGACGGCCGTGGCAGGTCATGATTCTTCCGGTGTTGGCTTTGGTGAGTGTGTAGGGAAATTGGTGCCTTATTATTCCCTAGACTCGTGAGAATGCCGGGTACTTTCATCAGCAGAGTCCAAAAAAACAGCAGAGTTGGTTGTTTCCTTCGTGATTTGTGACAACCTTTTTGATATTCCCCATGCGCTAGTCGGAAAGGGACTGATTACCGTATCAGTCCTCATGCTTCGCATGGGCGGCATGGAAAGGTTGCGACGTGCTTATTTTCTGTCAAATCCAGGGCGACCAAGAGGAAATTTTTCCTTTTGGTCGAGTGGTCTGGAGCTCTGATTTTTTCTCTCTAGCTGTGAGACGACTTAAAACCACAAAGTCAATTACTGTTTATCAGCTAGCATGTGTGTGAAAGTAGTATCATTACTGTACATCTACCTGATTCTCGACAATCGATATGCAAAGTCGAAAATAGAACTATGATGTACATTTATGATTTTTTTCTTCTGTGTCACGGTAGACCCAACCTAAGATATTTCTTCACGAAGCGCAGAGTAGCTGCATCCATAGTACTTAGCTGTCACTTCTCTGTGCTTGCAGAGCTTCTAGCTTCTCCAACGAGCTCTTCATCTCATCATGGTCGAAGTTATAGTGGAGGAACTCCATGACTAGGAACTATGTGAGACATTTCGGCCTTCATTATTTGATGTGGAAGCGTACTGTTAAAGGATTTGGACCTCTCCTCGTCAAGATCGATACCGGCAAATCTGGTAATGCTTTGGACCTTATGAGCTCTTTCATCTCTTAACTTTTGGAACAGTTCCAGACGTTCCGAAATATCCCTTCTGGAAGTCCCTTTCGGGAGCAGAGTACTGATGGAGCAGGCGTCTTCGATGGCTATGGCTGCTGAAAGTAAACAAACGAATGTTAGTTTAGCTATACTGCTATTAAGTGCCCGACGCGCGTTGAAACTCTACCTCCTTGGCCCTCATCTGATCAAAAATTAAAAGTCAGCTAGGTATCTTTGGATTTGAACTCAGGGAAACTTACACGGTAGGAAAGGATGTGCTGCGTCTCCGAGGACCGCCCGTTCTACCCTTAAACCAGCATGGGATGCGATCCATGTCGTGCAACGTCCACACTTTGAGAACGTTAGGGTCGACCATGTTTACTAGCTCTTTCACCACAGGATCGAAGTCCTGATATGCGGCTTGAAGCAGTTCTTTGCTAGTTTGTCGGTCCCACCCTAAACAAGGTGTCGGGCTCATTAGAGACGACCAAAGATGAAGAAGGGTGAAAATGAAATCTGTTGAGACTCACCTTCACCTTTGGTATTGGAGATTTGGCTCGGATTGATTGCCACAAAGTTCATCAATGAGTTGTTATTACAAGGATAAATAATGAGCCGTCGATCATTAGCGAACTAGAAGGTCATGTAGCCCTCTCGACTTGTCAGATGTGCCGTCATTGGATTTTTTCTAACTTTTTCATGAGATATCATGAACCTGAAGGCGCTCTTTCCTGATGCGAACGGCTTGATATTCTTACCCACAACCGCGTTTCGTGTGATAGACTGTTTTAAAAAAGTTATAGGCATACCGATGAAGACGACTGAGAGAGCTTGAGAACTTACGCTGACACCATCTGCTCCAAGGACTAGATCACCTTCGATTTTGGACCCATCACTCAGGGTGATCATTGCATCATTGCATCAACATCAACGACCTGCTGTGCTGTGTGTAGAACGACCGGCTTCCCCACTTCCTCCATTAAGGTAGCTAGCTGCTTGAGCTCTTCATGTAATCCGGCCCGATGTGCCAAAACCCAGGCTGATCAGAAGAGATGGTCATCAGAGCTGACACAATGACCCCTGCTATGAGACTCTGGGACAGCTAGGAGTGCGCCTACGTGTGTCCATGTAGAGAGTTGTTCTTTGAGGCCAAGGTCGAAATGAAAATTGCCTTTCTCGTCATATTCTGTTACCTGGTGGGAGGCCAGTGATCTAGTTCATTGAGAAGTATAACTGAGGGTGATAGTGACTCCGTTAACTGGATTCGCGCCGAAGGTCTCCACATTGACTCCTAATGTCTTTAGAATCCTGTGACAATTAGGTACCAAATGAATAGTCGCATTCGTCTCCTGAGCAAGCAGGGATCTCTCAAATATCTAGGAAATCATAGTTAGGTTTTTTATGAAGGCACCTCCGTAAGATCTAGTAGGATAATTACTTCGACGTAGTGGCCTTGTTTTCGAAGACCGATGGCGGCTGTCAATCCGCCAATACCTAGCCGTTCCAAATTAGTGTCTATGTGCCAAAAACAAATGATAGTAATGTGTGTATGTGAGAGTGTGGAAATACCATACCGCGAACAATGAACAACTTTAAGAGGCTCGTTGATACTAGTTACTACCATGGTGGGTTATTGCCCTGAAGTGAATATTTTGAATAATTAAAAAATGGTGGAGATCGAGCGGAAAAGAGAGTTTATGAAGGACACTAAAATCTATCAAGCTTAATGCAGAATCCAACGATCGGAGCATGACGGTGCCGGCTTTACATGCACATCACTAGAAACCCGACTGACCGGGAAACTTCCCCCCACATCGACCCGACCTAGATTGACAGGCTGGGGACGAATACCTATTTTTTTTTCACATACGCTTCCAATAACGATCTTTCATTTTCTTCTTGTCTTGCGATTTCGTAAGATATTCTCAAGCAACCGCGTGTTTTAACCCTCGCTTCCGCCATATCACCTCGCAATCCACCTATCATACGTACACAAATCTCCAAGTCAGACGAGATATCCACGATGCCGAATCAAGTTCAGGACCTACATACAGTCGATGAGATCTCATTTCCATATATCTTTGAGCAGAATGTGACGGTTGAGATTAAATCAGGGGTTTTAGTCCGTTGCAATGTCTATCGCCCTAAAACGGCGGAACGAGTTCCCATACTCATTACGTATGGGCCCATACGGGAAAGACATTCACTACAAAGAGTAAGTCGTTGGGTAGGTTTCTACAGCGCTTGGCTAAGAGGTGTATTAGCTTCACCCCGATATTTTCCGAGGTAAATCCTCGCCAGATTTCCGCCCACTGGGCCTGGGAAACACCCGATCCCGGGTTCTGGACACGAAATGGTTATGCTATCGTTCGTGCAGCGAAAGAGGCCTGGGCCAATCTCCTTGGATTTGCGACACGATGTCTAGAGGCACCAGTGAAGCCTTTGTTGATATCATAGAGTGGGCGGCTGAGCAGCACTGGTCATCTGGAAAGGTCGGGCTGTTAGGAATCAGTTATCATGCTGGAAGTCAGTGGCGCGTGGCCGCTCGCAAGCCGAACGGCCTCGCGGCTATTATTCCGTGGGAAGGCATGTCGGACTACCATAGGGATCGGTGCCGCCATGGTGGAATTCTATGTAACTCATTCATCCGTTTCTGGTGGAACCGACAAGTTATTACGAACCAGTATGGACGGCCAGGAAGGGCCGCGTCTAATTGGGGACCAGACACAATTGAGGGCGACCTCTCCGAAGAGCAGCTTCGAGCTAGCCGCAACGATCAGATAATAGATAATCAGGCCAACCGCTACCTGAGGTATATTATGCGTCAAAGGAATATGATATGGGCGATATTGAGGTTCCACTACTATCAGTTGGGAACTGGGGAGGCATACCATTGCACCTAAGAGGGAATATTCAGGGATACTTAAATGCTAGATCTAAGTTTAAGTATCTCCGAATGATTACGGGGCGACATGACCTACCGTTCTACTACGATGAGGAGGTCGAGGTTCAACGAAGCTTCCTTGATGCTTTTTTAAAGGGCGATGACCGTGTTGGTTGGTCGCAGGAGGGCAAGGTTGCCCCCGTCAGCTTAGTCTTGCGCAAAGGCAACGTTGGCTTTGATAACGCTGAGGCAGAGAAAGCATTCCAGAGGCGTGAGGAGCAAGAGTGGCCCGTTGCCCGTACCAAGTACACTAAATTCTTCCTCACGCCTAGCCAGAAACTCGTGCACCGTCAGCTCGTTTCTTCTGAAGGAGGAAAGTTGACGTATCGAGCTCTGGCCACGATTGACAGCCCGCAGTGTCTGCAATTTACCAGTGAGGCGTTTGCGGAAAAGACTGAGATTACAGGACATATTGTGGCCCATCTCAACGTATCCATGAGCCTCGACTCAGCCGGTCCTACACCAACCGATATTGACCTTTTCTGACGTTGCGCTACATTGGGCCGGACAGCAAGGAGGTTTTCTACACGGGAACCGCAGGAGACCAGTACCACTTACTAAATGCTGGCAGAGGGTCCCCCTACGCAAGATAAATAAGGAGCACAGCAGACACCAATAATGGCTGCCTTACCGGGACTACACTAGTAAAGACGCATTGCCTGTTATCCAGGGCGAATTGTATAGTGTGGATGTTGAAATGTGGCCCACGAACGTGATAGTTGAGGAGGGTGGCAGAATTGTGCTGGAGGTCGCGTCAGGCGACACACAGGGCTCGGGAATATTCCTCCATAATGATCCCATAGACAGGTATGTCACCTGTGCATCCTTCTACCACTTCCAAATTTCCTGGAACGATGGATGATCTAACAGCTCTAGGTCCCCGGAAGTTTTTCAGGGCGATAATCATATTCACTTTGGGCCGGCATTTGTAAACTACGTTGCGCTCCCAATTATTCCAAGCAAGATCTAAAACTCTAGTAAAAGTAAAAGTGTTGTCACGTCCAGATAGCCACGCTTATTTCCTAAAGTTATTAACATTACGATTTATCGTGTCTCATGCGCCATGTGTGCAGTGCAAGCAGCTAGGATTTCTTTGAAATGATGGCCATAAGCTCTAGGACAATATGTTATATAAATAGGTCACAATATTTATAAAAGTTGAGAGCACAAGGATTATATGACTAGCTGGAAGATAACCACCTTGGCTTAAAAATACTAGAAGAGTCAAGTCTATTCTGTGTCAGCTAATGTCTTCGGCCAACTGCCAAAAACAAATTGACTATTGCACATATTTGTGAGTTCCCATGTTTCCGCAACGAGTTCACCTCGTATATTTTCATCTTCCTCGTCACCAATGGCGCCCGAGACAAACATGGCAGCCATGAAGTGATCATCGGTAGCGTGGGCATCACGATAGAGTGGGTGCTTCATCAGACGCGTCATAGCTCTCCGGAGCTGGGGACCACTGTTGTTCTTAATGACATCCTCAACAGCCTGACGGAATTTTAAAGCCCAACGCTGGGGAGGCCTTTCCTGGGCGAAATTATCAGAATAGCGGAGCATGGGAGTCCAGTGGTTGCGATAGAGGTTATGTACCGCTCCGCCGGAACCAATAATAAGGAAACCCTCTTTCTTTAGGGGTCTTAAAGCCTTCCCAATACTCATATGAAAATGAGGATCAAAGCGGGCATTCATAGAAATCAATGTGGTCGGAGGACATGCGTCTGGAAACATCGTATAAGGATTAGGTAGGTATCGTGAATCCAGTCAAAGGTCGGATTGCCGGTAGCATTGAAACCAGCCTCAGAAAGCATAGCAATGCATCTTTCTGCAGTTTCGAGATCAGGGTTAAGCTTGTAGTCGCTGTACTTAGACGGGTGTACGTAGGCAACGGGGGATTTTCCGGGGTTTGGGTTCGTGGCAATTTCGACTCTGTCCCCCGGAGCATCCCAGTGAGCTCCCTGAAAGTTAATGATCGTCAGTCATCACGCTCTTAATCGCACAACGCCCAAAGAAAATTCGATCATGTTCACCTAGAACCATCAGCGGAGGGTACTGACCATCATTATGACTCCTTTGATCTTATTTCCTATTGCTGAGTCTCCCGCCTTCTTCCAGTAGGTTGCAGACTCAGACTCCTCGCCAAGCATCATAGTTGAACCATGGGAGAAAAAATAGACGGGCGTGATAGATTCTGGTGCATTGAGACTGGAAATTAGTGGATGACTAAAGTGAAGTAAATCCGAACATACTTACTCATTTTGTCAAAGTACCGTGACAGGGAAGACTATTATCAAATAAGTTAATTTGAGATACATTTAGGTGTTGACGGGTTGTCTCTATATTTTATGTGTCTTACAAGTTTGCAAATTGAAGGAAGAGGCGAGTACGCGATATGACTAGTCTATTAAGGACAGAGTTATCTGTACCTTTAGCAAATGCTAAAGGATCGCCGCTCGAAGACTTAAGCCGAGAATTTGTCATTTACTACTCGTCGGGAAGTGGAGGTCAGTAATAAGCAACAAAGATACCGAAGAAAGAATTCTTAGTACGGAGTATATTATTTTTAGCTGATCGAGTCCCTTTTTGCGGGGTATGAACTAGCTCGTTAGCGCGGCAGCACCACCATATCGGCATCTACTTGTACTGTACATGCTTAACATCACACTTCCCGAAAATAGGGTCGGCTCCCAAGTCCCATTTCGCCTCTCCCGAGCTCACGACGAGACTGCTCTCCTCCTCTTCTCTACCGTCTTCCTCGTTCCTCCACTTTTTGAGGGTTTGCATGCTTCCCTAAAATTTAGAAATGACGAGGACAGAAGATGATGTTTCTGGGGCTGAGCCAAGTCTATTCCAATGTGGTTCTTGCAAGCGTCACTACAAGAGGTTAGATCACCTCGCCCGCCACGTTCGCTCACGTAAGTGACTCTGGAGTGTGTTCTGGTCGCTACGTCTTTTTTCTTTTCTTTCTCCCGTCGTTGGCGATCGTGTATGCCGAAAACTTCAGTTGTACTACATCTGACCTAGGATAAGGGGGAGACAGGCGGCTAATACTGCGCTAGACACTCAGTTCAAGCCTCATAGATGTCCAATATGTTCAAAGGCCTTCTCTAGAACGTGAGTTTTAGTTCATCTGCATCTTGATTTCTGCATAGATCAAACCTGATATATGCTATCTCCAGAGATCTATTGAAAAGGCACGTCGCTGCGCACGAATCACAAACTGGCAGGATAAGGCACCATGGTCCGCAGAAGAATCCAGAAATCTCCGGACGTGTCAGTCAAGCATGTAGGCCCTGTGCCGCAAATCATTTGCGATGCACCGAGTCCAAGCCTTGCCACCGTTGCATGCAAAAGGGCGTCGATTGTATTTGGGACCAACCGGTAGACAATGCTACAGCACACAATATCACATCTCCAATAACATGCACAGAGCCGAGTCGACATCTAGACGGTTCTCCCAAAAAGAAAAGTGTGGACCAGATGGGGTGCTCACAGGTTCCCCAAATAAATGGCGAGGAAGGATTAGGCTGCTCTAGACTATCACTGTCAACCTCTGGTGCTATCTCAGTCCCTCCTGAAGCAGACCAGGATTGCCGAGAGCACCTGAGACAATCAGATTGTATGAATGGCGATTTTAATGAAGTGCAAGCCGAGAACCCCACAGGTTTCTCGACACCTAAGCTTACGGATTGGAACTTCCTTCCCGGGCAGGGTGCTTTCTTAACCGACCTGGATGTTTATACGGCGCTCCCTGATCTCCGGCTGGATGACATTGATCTACGCTTTCTAGAAACCCACAATACCAATGTGCCCTTTGGGGTCGGCGGTAATTCTCCGTTCGGTGCCACTACAAGCGAGGAACCGTCAGCCACTCGGTCACCGAGCTCCCATTCATGCCATGCTATGGCTGCTAGCACCGAAGCCTTTTCAAATTATCACTGGAAGTTCCGACCCAATTCAAAAGACCACTCGGGGGCCGAAGAGCACAATCTCTCAATGCCCATGGATACTAGCAGCCACCCATCACCTGAGTCTCATATCTCCATCCCTCAAGGTATTACAGCCTCGATTCTCAGCGTGGAATCGCGTGACCATCTCATTGCGGTTGTCATCAAGAGCTGTCGCCCTGAGAACGTTTCTCGAGCGATTGCCTCTTTTCCTAGAGCAGGCCTACTCGACACTCTACTACAGTATTACCTTACGTCGCCGCTTACGCGAACAGACTCGTGTCTTCATGTCGCCACTTTTGATCCTAACGAGAAGAGACCGGAGCTGCTACTAGCTATGATTGCTGCTGGTGCTGTCTTAACATCAGATCCAACGCTAAAAAAATTGGGTTATGCCATGCAAGAGTGTATACGGTCCTCTGTAGGAGAGCAGGTACGTTTCTTTCAGAGAAGAAGAGAGAAAGAGAACCCTAATTGGCCTCTTTAGTGGGAAAGTAATAACACCCTTATAAGAAATCTTGAACTGATGCAGGCTTTTCTCATATATCTTGACATCGGTCTTTGGAGTGGCCTTGGCCGCAAGGTTGAGATTGCTGAAAGCTTCCTCCAGCCCCTGTTAACAATGTTGAGACGTAGTAGCAAATTCCGAAAACACGGTTACACAAGCACAACCATTACACTGGAAGCCAAAGGCAACACTTTAGAGAGCGCATGGAAATTCTGGGTTCAACAAGAGTCATTTAAGAGAATTACGTTTCAGCTGTTCCAACACGACACAAATGCATCTATGGCTCTCTGTGTGAATCCCTTGATGTCCTATGCTGAAATGTCCCTTCCCTTGCCGTGCTCTCGTGCTCTCTGGGAAGCTTCTAGCTCTGAACAATGGAAGAGCCTTTTCCTATCTCAGGGATTTTCAGATTCTCAAGTGCCAAATGTCCTTGATTATATTGATGAACCGGGTGCATTTTGCGTCCAGATCGACGTAGTTGATGTCGTCATTGCGAATTGCACATTCCTTGATTGTACTTGGAGATTGGTGTGGGAATATATCCAGCTCGAGACACTTTGTCGTGCCAAGCCGCGACGTTGGAATGGTTTACTGATCTCCTCGCGGAAAGAAGAAATACTCAAGCTCCTAAATCACTTTCGAATCAGCATGGACCTTCATGCAGCCGTGGACTATGGAGAAATTATGAAACTTGAGTTCATCCATCTACATCTCTACGTGCCATTTGAAGATTGTCAGGTGTTTGCTGGAATTGAAGGGCCCGAACAAGCGCAATCAGTTTTTCCCAGAATGGAGGAGTGGAGCAAACAAGATGCGGCGAGGAAGGCCATTTGGCACGCTGGCCAGGTCATCCGGGCCGCCAAATCTCTTCCAAAGGCCATGCTTAGGGACCTTGCAGCCATTATGGTCTATCATGCTGGTCTCGTGCTGTGGGTATACGCCCTCCTTACAAGCAGTCAGATGAATACCACCACGTGGTCAACCACGCAGTTCCAGGTCGTGTGGCTTGATGATGTCGAGAGCATCCAAGTACAACGATTTACTCAGCTTGGAAGCGGGACTCCGTACCTGAAAGGGTATACAGATCGTCCCGTATCCCAGAGTGACCACTTGGTAGAGGTGTCATTAGCAGAACCTCGCAAGGTACTGGGGATTATCGTTGGTCTGTTAAAGACCAACCACGATGGTTTACATCAGCCCAACTTAACTGAGAGATTAATCCATCTGATGGAATGTTTACAGAATTCCTCCAATTCAGAGTAGTTTATAACTAAAATTGTTTAAATGGCCACTTGGATCTACTATAGTGAAATCCATATATATTACAAATTACTACATCTTGTATATTGAAATCAAACAACAAAAAATAAAAAAAAAGTAAGGGGACACTACGATTCAGCTAGTGAAGTATTATGTCGAATCCCAGGGCACGGAAGCATAGCAGCTACATTGACTATCTGACGCGCTAGCTTTTGCTTGCTTGAAGACTAGATCTAGGGGGGGTTTGAACCCAGATTTAACCCCTAATCAGACAAAGAAGCTAGATCCTAGTGATCTATGTAGCAGATTCTATGGTACCCAAAAAATTCTGCCGTAAACGGCGATATGACAGGTCACCCATGCAGGTAATCTCCTGGCTATTACGATAATAGACTTCGATTGAATTTACGAAAACTGTAATACGTACTTGGGACTCCTACAGCACAACCCCCTATGGAAGTGGGTAAAGTTATTGGACCAATCTTCCTAGACTTGCTGATGTTCTTCTGAAGACCGACAGTCAAATAGACCGATGAACTTTTCTTCCCATGGAGGCGAAGTTATTTAAACTGGACTCGGAAAATGATCACACTTTGTAAATGGGATACATTTTGAAAGAAATCCGGCATTTGGAGTACTTCAAGAAAAGTCACTGTATTGTGAAACCTTATAACTTATTTCGGTTGCGGATGAAGTACTGGAGATGCGATTTCGAAGAAGATATTATTGAGTGAAAAGGAAAGTAGGACAGTCTCAAATCGTTTCTACTTTGGCTTCTAATTGTAATACCTGGCTTCTTATAACCAAAGAAAAAGCTGAAGCATGACTGTAACCAATTTCTGTAGGTTAGATTTGATTATCTTACCAAGTTCTTATTCGCTGCCTCCAAAACCACAGTGCCCTTTCCTCTACTCCTCGATAGCCGCAATATTGCGGGATGTATAGTCATTTTCCACGGGATTGGGAACCAACGGAGACAACGATTGTACTTGTAATTTCATACTAAGCCTCTCTGGCACTTTCCGTCTAGGCTCAATCGGTACAACCGAGCTATCTATGTGTTGAACGATATTGTATTTCTTCTGGTGCTGATTACCAATAGATCACACTTCAGGCACTGCATGCAGTCTTCTGGTCTCGCCCTCGTGGATATCGGCAATCTAAATTACGTGCTCCGGCGCTTAAAACACCTCTTGTTTCGGAATTAATGGCTACTATTCCGACTACTGATTTAGTACCTCATGAAAAATCGCTAGGTTAGTAGCAACTTACTCCGAGAGCTGCGACGTCTCAAAATAGTACCTCGGGGCTCTCGGCGGCCAACATTTCGGGGAAGCCGAGAATTTTCCCCACCTCCATTTCCGACCACAAAGCTACACCATCATCATTCCCAGGCCGAGCTAAAGGAATCGAGCTTTATCCTTATTAGGCCTTAGTGGCACAAGGTCTTGGAGATTCCTGAGGGGTTGATTTGAATAGCTTCCAGAAAACCCTAGACCTGAGCTCCCTTGTCCGGCTCCAGCCCGTGACAATACGAGTATGTCAAATGGATATAACTTTGCCGAGGTATTAATAAATCTCATCACGTTCTCGGTTCAGGGTCAAGTAGCTAGTAGTTAGCATTTCAGATAATCAATACAGTTGCTATGCTTCCGTGCCCCAGGATTCGACATCATTGTCCTTGGTCCAGACATTAGGGATTCCATTTCAGTGCCATATTAGGTGTTAGCCCCTCATAGTGATGTATACTTCATTTGCTTTCAATTTGTCCGCTCCCCACTTCCAGATTGCCATATAATTTTGCCAGAACTCTCATTACTAGTCTACACTTCCTAAGAGTTCTTTGATTTCTCTAAATTTCATTTTTCGCCAGGTTACCATCACCAGAAAATTCTAAATTATTGCATTGGAACTTCCGTTTTTTTTATTCATACTTCCTTTACTTCGCTAGTCTCAATTTCATTTAATCTATAGTCCGATTCTGGAAACGAATAATACGTATTTCATTGCTAAGTAACACCACGATCTGATGGTACCGATGTTTCTATTCAGTTGAATATGAATATTGCTTTTTATCCGTAGACAGTATACCACATCTAAACCAACAATAGCAGTTCAGGTGAAAAGCTGGTTATTTAGTCAAAGAGTATATTTAAAGTTCATCCATGAGCATTGTACCACCGTTCATTGAGTGAACTCATAACCAAAAGAAAAAGAAAAAGAAAAAAGAGATAGAGTCAAGCAACTTAGTTTGAGAGCAAAGAGCACCAGAAACTATCTGTAAGGAACTAGAGTTCCTAGGAGCCAGCTAACTCCAGGTTGGCTGGCGAAGCGAGGACGAGACTGTGACGGGCTATGCCCGGTATAGAGCTTCGGCCACCCTCAGCTAGCGTTGCTCTAACCTGATGTCGCTTTAAAACATCCGATCTGACCCGTGACCTAAGGGTAAACCTGACCTCTGAGCT
>QEIL01000351.1:0-10408 GCA_003116535.1 Paecilomyces niveus
TAGGATCCTATGCGGATCCTATTCGGGTAAGGGGGGGGGGATTCCCTATACTAAGCGTCCCTAGCATGCTGTTACTGCTGTTTCTTTCCTTTCTTTCCTCATGTTTAGAATACTCGTTGAGTCTTCCTAGCTAGTTGAATAAACTGCCTCTTGGACCGTTACAAGCAGGACTTTCTCTAGCTGCACGGAAGGCGGATAAAGTTCTAGATCGAAAGCTTTTATAACTTCATTCAATTCTCAGGCGAACGGAACCAACAATCGATAAAGCCAACAAGGAAGCGACATATAGTCCGCGGTCTTTTTCGTGCCGCCCAGATAATATGCAGCCACACTTGGTCAGCTCAGTGTTTTAATCTAACATTGGTCCTCGGACCGGGGATGTATGAAAGCTCTAGTTGCCGTAGGCCGCCGGTTTCTCAGTTCTCCAACTATAAGCCGCGGCATACTTATGTCTTTTCAGCTTTAGCTCACCGAGACCCCGTATTCGAGAGCATAGACTCTGAGAAGGGACGATGAAATAGTCCTTCCCGCCAGTAGCCGCCGACTGGAATATAGTTCATCGATAAACGCGCTGTGGGAACTTTTCCGGTGTACACCAGCGATGATGACGCCATTATGGGGAATATAAAAGCCCCGCCGCGAAGTGGCTATCTACATACCGAAGAATTGGTTAGGAGGGATAGGAGGATTCCCACCTTAATCAGCTCGCAGCGTGACATTGCATGATAAGGGAAGTTTAGGGATAGAAAACCGCGGACGCGGGAAGTATACTTCCATCTAACATAACCTTTACTCGTGCTCTTGGCTGTAGCATTAGTCATGTTGTTTCTTTACCTGTGCTCTCTCCGGTGTGGCGTTTTTAGTAGCTATCCTTCGTGGTTCCGAGTCCACTTGCGAATGATATGGCGAGGACGTTGTGTCGAAACCTGAGCAGTCAATCTAAGGCTAGGGCTTGCGAGTTTAGGATAATATTCATTATTAAGCTACCAGCTATTCCTTGTGCATTTTAATCATGACTACCATAACTCTAAAGCGCCAACCGGCCTCTCTCGTCACTTCTCCACCAATATCAAGGATGCGTCTTATACTATAGGTAGCCGCTTACTGGGGAGACCTCCAAAAGATCTAGATACAAGCGCGCGGCTATTTATATTAGTAGTATACATGGTATAGCTAGTTGATACCTGATCGGCAGTCCTTTCATCTCAGCCGGACGGCGGGGGACTTACTTCTCGAGTTGCCTGTCTCGCTTGGCATGGTGTCCTACATGGGAATTTAATGGGATATGGTTTTATTGCAATGTTTTGCTTGCTATTCGGGATATACCCCCGCGATAATATTCCTGTAATGACCATAGGAGTAGGTGGCCGACGGGAACGATTGAGGGATGGATAAGGGTAAATTCGGATGTATATATCGAAGATGAGCATTATGCCATAGCTGAACCACTATGGCCCGTCGCTGCATACAAGAATTTCCAATATAGATTGTAGAGATTAGGTAATTAAACCTTAAATCACTGAATAGAGAGTTTAGCAACATGACCTACATCCTGCAGTACATTCGTTCGTAGCAGAGTATCCCTAGGCTGTTGAGCGATGTCTGAGGAAGAGTATCGGACAATCTTCTTTCATATAGCACAATATGCAAAACCTTCTTCATTGAAGCCCGGGTGGTCTAGTGGTATGATTCGCGCTTAGGGTGAACCCTTAGCATATTTGCGCGAGGTCCCGCGTTCGATCCGCGGCTCGGGCCCTTTTCTTTTTGCATCATATTTTTATCATTCTGCACTGTTGTTGTTGTTTTTGTTGTTGCTCATCATTCGATGAAATCATCGATCGGGGTTGAGACCAGTCTAAAATAGGATATATCTCGAATGAAGGTGTGCATGCTAGAGTTGGTGATAGTTGTGACGGGCTAGGCCCGTGGTAGGTTTTGGTAACTCGCAACCAACTACCATACCTCTTACCACTGCTACTTCACTATATAGTTCGGGGATAGAACTGACCTGGCGGTCAGTTCAATTTGTGTCATGCCCATATGGATGTCCCTTCGACCCACTAGAAAATCCTCCCGGAAGATTATATTGATCATCCTCATCCGACAACCCAGATGGCACCCAATCTAGTATCATCAACTCGGCAACTTACCCGTGATATGATACTGTGTAACAGACTGACTCCTTCTCACATGGCTGAGACTGTTAATTGCCATCGGAGTACGATCACTCAACAATATACATCTATTCGGTAATATAAGAGCTCCTCGAAGGTGGATGGCTACGGAGTCTCACACCAGTTATGATTAAAGCCCTTTGTGATCATCTCCTGGAAAAGTCCTATTTGTATCTTGACGAGATGGCAATTCTTCTCTCGGTCGGAGGTAGCAATCCCAGGGAGCTCTTTACCAGGATGCGACGATCCAGAAAGCTGTCAAATTACTGCAAGGGCCCTAAGCGTCAGCTCTGCGCTCGGCTAGCGTCTTGGTATACCCGCTGGGATACCAGACGCCCTCCTATTGGTGCTGTAAATTATCTTTCAATCTATACCATATAAGGTGTAGCTTTATATCTGGCATACCCCTACTTATTACCGTATCCCAGAGACTCTCTAACTATCCTCTCCTTTTTTCCATCCTCTCCGTGTGTCTAAGAATATCTAAGAACAACATATTCGTTCTCTTCGCTCTCAAAATGGACTTTGACCACCTTGCCGAACAGCAATCGGACCGTATCTTCAAGATATGGTTGCAGAACTTGATTAGGAATTCTCCGGAGGAGTTAACTGGTAAGCTTGCTGCCGAACACCGGCAGGACACTTTGGTCTCTATATCACAATCCTTTAATGGTGCCTTTAATATCTATTATCGGATTACCTACAAAGACGGGTATCGTGTTGTCGTTCGGTTTGCTCCTCTCGGTCGGGTTACCTTCCGCAATGAAAAGGTTGAGGATAAGGTGTCGATAATGGATTACCTTGCTCAGCATACGATAATACCTGTTCCCAGGGTATTAGGCCATGGAAAATATGCAGTCGGCCCCTATATCGTCATGACACTTGTTGAAGGAAATCTATTATCTAGATACCTGCGGGACCCAAAGCAAGAAATGATTAGTCTGAATCCCCAAACTCCTATGTCCCTTTTGAAGAGGGCCTACTCTGGTATGGCAGAGATCATGTTTGAGCTGTCAAAACCGGCTTTCCTATATATTGACGCGCTAGAGAAGGATAATTTAGGTGTGACGGGCTATGCCCGGTATAGAGCTTCGGCCACCCTCAGCTAGCGTTGCTCTAACCTGATGTTGCTTTAAAACATCGGATGAAAGGACTTGGCATTCATCCGATCTGACCCGTGACCCTCTCTAGCATGCTGTTATTGCTGTTTCCTTCCTTTCTTTCCTCATGTTTAGAATACTCGTTGAGTCGTCCTAGCTAGTTGAATAAACTGCCTCTTGGACCGTTACATTAGGTACCTAGGTTATACAGAAGAGATCTTTTACCTTTAATATAAACCGACTTTGTAATAGGCTAGGGGCCGGGGATTTACCACTAGACTAAAAAGGCACAAATTGAACTGACCGCCAGGTCAGTTCTATCCCCGAACTATATAGTGAAGTAGCAGTGGTAAGAGGTATGGTAGACTTCACAAATACAACCAATTATTTTAAAGAACTCGTGAAACAATATTTCTATTATCTTGAGTTTCAACAAAATAACATAGTCACAGACGTAGCCTGATATGAAGATGGCTAGGATGCTCGGTATGGAATAATGATATTCCATTAGTCAGGGGCTTGTCTAGTTATAAGTTGCGTGTATCTGTCACGGCCCTAGCTCAAACCTCCAAGAAGGTCAGATTCGCAGGCATTTCCTATCAGACAAAGGCTGTAGACTAGACCTAGATTGGAAGGCGGTTTGAATGGCAGAATGCCCAAGGGGGATATCTTAATGGGTTTACGAATTCTCTTTGATATGGAAATATGCGGAATCACGTGAGTGCTAGCCGCTTGGCAACACCACTAGGTTCAACCCCTTATTCCTGTATCTAGAAGAAGGACATCGATTTATACATATCTAGACGATGGCTGTGTGCTAGATAGCTGTGTGCTATAATATCATCTAGCTCGTCCCTATTAGGCAACAGCATGTGTAGCTATCAATTAGCTCGCTGCGCTCCTATTCCCCTTGATCGCTTCAGAAACCGGCGCTTCTGGCGGGCCCGACTCGGGGTCCGGCCGGTGCAATACAGCGGTACAACACCTCAGTGTTTTGTTAGTTTATCTGATTAAGATATAAACTTCTTTTACTTTAAAAGCTTGGCTGCTTCATCTTTTAATTAAAAGCCTTTTGCGAGTCTATCTGAATGCAACCTACCCACTTGAACACCCACACCGTGGCCTGCGTCTAAGATCTACTGCTGCTGAGAATGGAAGACTTTAACAAATACATCATTGGATGGATCTGCGCCATAACTACTGAATATGTTACTGCAAAAGCTTTTCTCGACAAAGAGCATAGAAACCTTCATAATACTTCAGAGAACTTATCCTGCTAAATAGGCGCTGATTATTCTCTAATTATTGAACAGGATCTTATCTCAAGTGAGCAAGTAGCAATTGCTTTATAGAAGAGTTAGACCTCAACTAGTCTCCACCGTATAAATACAACTAGGCTATCACGCCGGCAGACACTCCAAAAGGCGAGCCTTATCCCTCTGCAAAGCCATTTCAAGTGAAGTAAATTGTATGCCAAACTTGGTCTGGGTTTCCTTGGTCACATTTACATAAGGGCTGAAATCCTTTACGTTTGCCCAAAGTTGAAATAGTATGCCGAAAATGGTAACCTTCGCCTCCTCTACTTCCGCAGAGGTCCGCTGTCTCACTTGCACATCTCTGCCGC
Organism: Paecilomyces niveus; assembly: GCA_003116535.1. Lineage (NCBI taxonomy): Eukaryota > Fungi > Ascomycota > Eurotiomycetes > Eurotiales > Thermoascaceae > Paecilomyces > Paecilomyces niveus. Next base: position 4,899 of record QEIL01000351.1, read on the forward strand.
TAACCTTGACAAGAATGTCGCGTACCTCTTCAACAGTAAGGAGTTCGTTTGGCAGATCGATCTCCTGGCCAGCGAATCTGGCTGGATCCTGCAAGGCCGCTGCGGCGTACTTTCCAACGTCGTGTGAATCTGTGTAAAACAGCCGCACGCCATCATTGCAGGCATGGTCTAGCTCTCCGCGTGCCGGAAGCCCAGGAAAGTTGACATAGACGCCTGGCAACATGAAGTCGGTATGAAGGACTGCTGGCCGAAGAATAGTGTAGGCTTTGAAATTGCCACCGCGGACGACCTCCTCGACCTCTGCCTTGGATAGGAAGTACTGGCGCAATCCAACTTCCTCCGTTGCAGCATCATCCCATATGGCCTTATTGCCTACGGTAAAGGTGGTGGAGGCGACAATGCTCTCTATTCCTGCCTTCTTGCATGCCTCAACAACTGTCTTGGCCTGCTGGGCTTCCAATCCTGGCAGGGGGAAAGTGTTCAGGAAGGCTCCTTTGCAGCCTTGTGCTGCCGGGAAGATTTCTTCAAAATTCGCGCTTTCGCCTTTGAAGATCGTAATACCCTGTTTCTCCAAAGCTGGCGGAACTTTCTTAGGGTCGCGTACCACTGCATGGACTTTGGCTCCTGCTGCAAGCAGATGCGTGATAACCCATTGGCTTTGCTGGCCGGTTGCCTGTGTGACTAGGTAGGTAGCCATATCGAAAGTGCCTTGTTAAAAAAAGAAGAAGAAAAGTGTCTTGTCAATGTTATGAGGAAGAGTACGAGGATGATGCTGAGATGGAAACTGTGTACTTGAGTTTGAATTCTACACATTATAGTACTAAACGGGTCCTATATATAGGCAGACAAGTGACGGCTACGAGCCACCACCACTTAAGGAATCAGATTACCTATTCCTTCATTTCTAATCCATTACAAATTCACCACTCCGTCGAGGGCGGTCAAGTACACGGCACAAGGTGAACCTAATCTTGCAGCTATTATCTGTCTCGTATGTATTTGTAGGGGTAGGTAGTCGATGGACGAGGGTAAGATGTGGGGTCTGGAGGAGGATAACAAGCATTAAGCTCGATAAAACTTGCTTCAGGTGGTCCAGCGTTAAGAGTCACGAAGGTGGGCACAGTGGGAGCCAAAAAGTCTCAGGACACCTCGTTGTACTAGGTTTAAGCGCTAGCCGTATCGGGCTGTGGCTGATATTCAGCCGTAATACTGACCTCTCTTCCTTACGCATACGCACGTAAATTAGTCCCTTCATGCCTCGATGAAACTTGCTTCAGGTGGGTCTGATGAAAAGTGGATGGGCAGACAGATATAAGGGCAGGCAACCTAGGCAAACTTCGTGTGTGTGCTCAATAACTTCGTGGAAACTGATTACTGAGGCCGTCAGCATCACCGCACCAGGAATCCAGGTCTCAGATACCGCGCCCGCCGCCGCCGCCAACAAAAAATATAATTAACAAAATGAAGGCCCGAAAGGGCTGCTGGACGTGTACAGGTTAGTAGACATGTGCGCGAAGCTGAACGCTCTTGCCTAATATCGCGCTCCTTCAGCTCGGAGAATCCAGTGCGACGGGGGCCTGCCTACCTGTCGAAAGTGTGCTCGAGCTCAGCGAAAATGCCAAGGGTATGAGATGCGCCTGTCATGGCCCAAGGGCTACGACAAGAAGCGTGCCATTTTGGGGGATTCTCCGCCAGCGGTTCTGTACCCCAGCTGGGGGACCGACCTCTTCATTAACACAACTTGGCGGGACATGGAAATATACCGTGACATGTCCCTGCGGGTGCAACACCTTCACCTGGTTCAACCTGCTCCAAAGCTGTGGATGCAGCCCCAGCCAGATGCAAACTATACAGACCTAATTCAGCATTGTAAGCTTGAAACGGGGTGGCATGTGATGTGTGATCTATGGTGCAATTGGCTTACGATAGACGCCCACACTAGTTCACAATACCGCCTACCTCTCGTTAGTCACGTTCACTGCCAGTAATTCTGAGATTCGAGACGCACTCATACGTATGGCCCTGGCCCATGACACGGTCCCAGGCCTCGCTCTTTTCTCCGCGTTGCTTGCTTTCTCCTCGCTCCACCGCAGCGGACTCCATCAGCAGGCTGTTCAGCTTAAGATATCGGCACTCCAGTACCTGTCTGCTTCTATGAGAGGAGGGCCCTTAAGCTCGGCAGAAGCTGCTCAGCACGTAGCTGCATCGATGCTTCTTAGCTCTTTTGAGGTGGGTCACCAGCAAATGTACACACTGACCAAGAAAGTCGGCCGTTGTGCTTAAACACTCTTGTATAGATCCTGCTCCCCTCAGAAAGCTCAGGCGAGTGGCTGTGGTATGTCTGGGGAGCTATAGATATTACCCAGGCGACTAGCCTCAAAGATCAGGCGCACGAAAGCGATATCGACCACCTTCTTGATTGGGTCTACTATCACAATGCGCTTTCTCGTTTCCCCATACATCACTGGCGCCACAAGTCGTTATCTCCAAAGGCCACAACTACAAAGTGTCCCAACCCCGAAGCACTTCAGTATCCGTCTTTGGCGAGACACAGACCAGTAAAGCTCCCTGGGAATTCTTATAGCCAGTTCCACTATTATCTCTAATATGCATTTGTAGGCGTTGCCATCTCCGAATCCTACGCACGCAATATTAAATTTGCTTTCCGAGTTATGCGACAGATTGCTTGATCCATGGGACCCCAGAAGTCGCAATGAAGACTACCACAACGGCCTTAGAGCACTTCAGAGTAGAGCTGAAAGCGTTCTTTCCATGCCAAACTTGGCCAAGACGGGCGCTGATGTTATACTTGGTGTAAAAATATGGCAGATGGCGACACGAGTCTATCTCGCACGAGCTTCACAGAGCCAATGGGAACCATCCATAAACCTAGACTCTGAGATAGACGAGGCATTTGCTAGAACTATCAGGTTTAACACCTGTAAGCACTTTTTCCCTCTATTTATTCTGGCCTGCGAGGCACGCACGGATGAGCGACGAGCAGCTATCATCGGCCTGATCGATAGGACTGAGAGAGGCGCTCCTACAAGAAACTTCAAGAAGCTGAGAGCTGTGATCCAGTCTATCTGGGTGCATCAGGATCTTCACGCAGACAGCGATTTATTGGTGAACTATCTTGGCATCATAAGCACTGTGATCAGCTCGAGTACTACACTTCCTTCCTTTGTATAGGCCTTCTCTTGGGAAGGTGTGACGAGGAGAAAGATCAGAAGGATTGTGCCGAGGCTGACAGGTAGAGCCAAAAATCAATGGAAATGTACAAAGTCCATGGATTATCTTCATTGCTGGGCAGTATTTGTATCCCGGAGCTAAATACAATGTAAAGGTTTATCACTAATGCTGCAAAGCCTGCAACAGCCTCAGTCGACCGATTCTGAACAAGTCTTATGCGGAAAGAGTCGTACGGGTATCGTACAGGAATCTTGGTCACGTTACTGTCTAGTACTATGCCGCCAAACAGAGTTGGTCCAGCGCTTAACTTTATTTAGACTAGAAGAAATTTGTCAAACTGCTCTCCTAAAGACTTTTCCGAGATATAAGGATCGTCTTCGATCGCATTCTGGATACTAGGCGTTAATTGAGGGAGTTTGATTATTAATTGCCGTACAAGTGTTGGCTTTTGGCATTGCCTTGATCTTCTTCGCCTTGTTTGAAGGAAAAGTTGCACCAAGGGAATGTTTCTGTTCTAGACGGCGTGCAACTGTTTGGGAAACCGTTGACTTCCCAGTCCCTGCCATTCCATTTAACCAGAATATACGTTTGCCATCGAGTGATCTTGCCCACTCTTCAATCTGACCAAGCAGCTCGATCCGGGTTTTAGGAAGATATTCGGTGTGGTTATTCTTAGAGGAATTGAATATCGCTCTTTCAACCATTGGTAGTCTTGCCAAGTCAATCTTCTGCTTGAGAAATTCAACCGTCATTTGGATGTTTCTGTTTAGTTAACTATGAACTTTTCGGGCGACAAATTCTCTCCATACTTTCCGGTCTCTCTATCATACCTGACATGCCTTGGCCAACTACAAGCGATCAGTACAAGTATATGATCCTATGACAGGATAGAAATATATAATCATAATATTGAAGAGAAATCGGTACAACTGTGTTAAAATTGTACAGTAAAATAAAAGACAAGCCTCTAACCTTGTCGTAGCTCACGCGCCAATTGATCGGCCCATGAAGGCATAGCATCTACACGTTGTGGCCGCGAGACACGCAGCAACTCTCTTGCATAAGCTGCCGCAGTCAAGGCAGCATATCGATGCCAGTCGTCGTTTTTGTGAGAGTCACAATAATCACAGATTCCGCGAATAACAAGACACGGCAGATTATTCATAAGACCCGCGGCTTCCATTTCAAAACATAGGATATTCAGCTTTGGATCATTGGCATATGCGTTGCGTATAATAGCGTCCTTAAGCACAGAATTCCCTGATCCAATAGTTCCATAATGGACACGTATAATACGGTGGTTCTTGCGCTCCGCACGTTTAACAACTATACTAGTATCACATCGCACACAGTTCCTTCCCTGTATGTGTGGATAGTCGGCCCTATATAATTGGTCAACCGTTGGTCGTTGGTACTTTTCCATATCATTCATGCGCTGGATATGCTCCGCGATTCGGTCTGGTTTCCCTCGATCATTGTAAAGTCTCCGTATCTCTGGGATAACTCCTAACAGTTTTTCCGGTGGCGCATTTAGTTGACCTGTGATTTCAAATTGACCATTCGGTAATTTCTTCCCTAGGTCATATTGTACCATGCCTCCAAACCCGTCTTTTGGCTGGCTCACGACAATATCGCCAAGGCTGATATCATTTTCCGCCGTTGGTGTGCCACCCCCAATACTAACCATCAAAGCGAAACACAATTTGGGAAAGGTGCGAACCATATCGCGGGCAACACGAGCGGTTGAATTAATGCTATATCGGCCGGCTGGAAGACAGCCAACCACCACATAATGTCTTGCAATGCGACCATAGATGTACGTGTTGTCATCGTTGTCTTCCATCATCTCTGGGCCGTTGAATCCTTCGTCAAACATACGACATACACAAGTATACTCTTCTTCCAAAGTACAAATCCACGCCACTGTATAGGAGTCAATTGAATCGGGGTTCCGCAGCTCTTGCCGATTCATTTTTGACCGGTAAGGGAGGACCCTCTCGTTCACTGGTGTTTGGAGGATTTTGATGGGTATTCTGTACAGTGTTGTCACAAGTTGGAATAATTGATTTCGGATCCAAATTCCTAATTATCGAAGAGGACAAGTCCCGGGGCATAAAAAAAAGGACGGATTTCGAAGAGACAAGGCTATGTAAGATAAAGCTGTGTGAGAATAAACTTTACTGACATTTGATTCCTAGGGGAACTAGTGTTCTAGGACCTAGATTTCAACTAGTATTTGGTGTGCATCCCCTCTGCTTCAATGACCGCCCAGCAGCGATCGCCCATTTGGGTCAGTAGGTGATGAAGCCGCTCAGACC